>CP135567.1:7164471-7427934 GCA_032401905.1 Swietenia macrophylla | reverse complement strand
GAAGGGATGCATGTTACCGCACCTTTGGCCACGATTATGCATGTGGTTTTTGACTACTCAAGCGAGTTCATTAACATCAGAAACCACATTCTGAGGGGGGTATTCTTGTTTTCCCTTTCTGAATTTGCGGTAAAAAAAAAACTACGGTCATTAATAATCGTCCTTTTCTTCCTTGTGCATGACGCTAATACTTGTTCGACCGTCAATATTTTCAACATCATTCCACAAGAATACACGTTCTTCTTATTTATATTGTGAGCAGACTACCAGACAAGTTGTTCTACAAAATATTATTTGATTGCCGTCTCAGTGAAAAGAATTTAGATCCCCACTGTTTTCGAATTCATGAACGAGTCAAATCTATTTGAATACTGACCCAAATTTCTTTTTGTTCATTTTAGTTTTGTGTAGCAGCTTGCAACAATAAGAAACATGGAGTCTGATGTAGCTATAGTATGCTCTGCCTGTGCAGTGCATGCATATAAGCTATTACCATAATTTATCGGCTGAGAAAAGGGCAGATAATGCGAGCAATGATAGTTGCTAAAAAAAGGTGTGAAGGCCGGCGTTCACATTTTATTAACATTTAAACCAACAATTTTCTTATATATAATTATTATAAGATAAAAATTTTCCCACTCTCATACATTAATTATATAGTTTTAGGGTAAAAAAAATTAAGATCTTTTTTAATTCTTTTTGTTTATTTAAAAAAAAATTAACAATGAATGCTTAAATTTTTTTAATTTATATGGTAAAGTATGATAGTTCTTATTAGAGAAAGACTCTCTCCACCTATTACATGGTTAAGAATTAAAAGCATACATTGTGTTCTTGTCATTACTATAAGCTGTTTTTATTAAGCAAGAAACTTCAGCATCTTCTAATGTAACCACAGTGGTAGTCGTGAAAATATATTTCATAAGAGATACATATTAATTAAGCATCAATATTGTACGTCTGTACAACATCTAAATTCTACTACAGCATCAACGTTATTTCAAGAATACTTGATACTTGAATATCCAATTGTCTAGCAGTAGAAGACAATATCTCTATCCTCGCTAATAGCCGCCCAAGTTGGAAAGTAATCTTTCAGTATCTAGCTTGGCTTTTCATTTAGTGACAAGGTACCGAATTCTGAATGATCTTAGAATGGAAACAAATGATTAATTCAGTAAACCAGGTCCTGCAATCTCTGGCAAACCCTTGAAGTCTCCACACCAACTCTTGAAATTTTAACCTGCAATTTTCAGTGGAACCGAATCAAGTTTGATTCATTTTTGATAAACATGTAAGAAACATGAAGTAGAATTTATATTTATGTTACACATATTATAAGATCGGGCACTGGGTTTGATTCCTTATTACCTGGGCGTGGACTGTGTGAAAAACCTTGGCACCCACGGTAGAGAAACTAGCACTGACAACTTCAGCTCCTTCTTCCTCCAGAATACTAATAACTTCATATAGCATGAAGTTTTTCTGTAACCCGCTTATCAATACCACTTCAATACTGGAACCCATGTCTCTTAATTCAACAAGAGGCAATCTCGACCCAACGTTCATTCCATCCATTATGTTACTGTTTGTTTTTTTTGATTCAGTTGCTTGTTCCTTCTTCACCTCTAATTTATCTATTCTTTCTCTCAGCTGCCTTATGTATGAGGCAGCTCGATCCAGCTGATCTTGTTGTGATAGTATCTGCTGAAAGAACAGAACAAAAAAGTTAATGAATTATCTACACCACTACTAAAACGGATATTTAATCCACAAATATTATTTACCGGCCAAGGAAAGGCATCCAAATGGAAAACGTCGTTTTCTGGATTCTCATTTATTATCCAAGGGTACTCTAGTACAGTCTCTATGTTTTCCTTGCACCGTACATTATTTTACATACAGGAGGAGGAGAAGGGACTGTAAAAAATGTTTAAGTGTATCTGTCCAACGTTGAAACAGACGCAAACTTTAGGTAGGAACAATAGCAGTACTAACGTTCCGAGAGAATTTTTCTCCTGAATTGTTAGTCTTTTAATCGACGAAGGAGGGGGTGGGGGTTATACACATATATGTCAATCTCTATTGTTTTTTCAGATTACTTGAAGGAAAAGGAATTTTCTGCCCAAAAATAGAAGGATAATAATCAACCTAGTACTAGTACTGTCTGGAGGTAAAGGAAGTATATACCTTAGAGGTTTTGAAGTGCTGAGAAGGAACAAGAGAAGAAAGCTTAAAGCATAGAGCTTTCATGTGATTTCTCCGATTCCTTTCAATAGTTTTTCGATCAAGTTTGGACGACCGATCACTTCTTTTCTTCATTTCTCCACTCTCTCGGAAAAAAGAAAACGAAAGAAGAAAGAGACTTGAGTAGAATCCAAGAAAATAGAGAGAGAGCTGTTTGCATTCGCAAATGGTTTTTGTGCAGCCTGTGTATTCGAACTCGAAGCCAATTATACACAAGAGAGTGTCACTCTGTAGATGGTCAAATATGAAGGCAAACCCCGTACGAAACCTCTATAGCCAATGTGTGGCTTATTGTTCACGGTTCAGACAGGAGGCCTCCGGACCCTCAAAATCCAGTGACGCATATAAAATCAACCACAGGCTTGACCCACAGAAATTTCATTTTGACCTCAATTTTTGTGTTTCATGCTACCACTATGTAAAAAGTTATCACCTAATTTAAACATTTATTTATTAATATATGCAACATACACATAACTTAATTGAATTATCTTATTACAACCATCTTCTCAAATTTTTTTTATTTTTATTATTATTGATAAAATTTAGACAGAATCCATTCTAAATTACCTAACGAATTTTTAAAATATAACTTTTATTAAATTTAATATTCAATTAAAAAAAAAACAAAAATAGGGTGCTTGATTGTGTCATCTGTGTTCAGACCACCATGGCATCCAGCAACCACGGTTTGTCAGAGAGGGAGAAAGTATTGGATTGCTCAGTACGGGGACGTGGCTGAATAGCTAATCCCTGACTTTGACTTTTCTACCAACTGTTCCAGCGCCCGCGTTTCACCGACAACCTTTTGTACCTGAGTTTCGGTTGTTTTTTTTTTTAAAAAATTTTTAATCAGGTTTTTAATTCATGCGTAATTGGTATTGTAGTCATGCAAATGCGGAACTTATGACTTCCAACAATTTTATTTATAGAAAGAGAAAATTTTAATTTGACCATTATGCCCCACAATACGGACTGGAAGATAACGGCCTGGAAATCTGGAATTCGATGATATTCTCGAAGCTTTTTCAATGACGTAAGGGCACGAGTCACTCGAGTCATCTAGTTTGTGAAGCAGCAGAAGTCCACGATCAACAGTTTATCCGTGGAAACACAACGCGTCTTTACACCGTCAAAAGGGGAAAGCTGAATACGACGAGGTACCGATCGAGGAAAATTAGATGGGAACTCAATGATGAAATCAGGGTTTGAATTAGATTGGAAATCAGAGCTTGTTGCCATAGAATTTGAGAGCAAGTACTGTTGAAATTGACAGAAAGAGCATCTCTGTTGCTGAACTTTCAAAGAGGCAGAGAGATTGTGAGTGAAAAAGTTGGGAGCTTGTGACCAATTATTCATCAACAAAGGGCCGGGAAAACCAGTTAGAAAGCCGAGCAAAAAAACCAAGGGAAAAAGACCGCCGAAGAACAATGTTGTCGATGTAGACTAGGCAGGAAACATATGCGAGAGTTAAAACTAACAGTATTGCTAGTCTTAAACTAGCTTGCAGGATCGTCAAATCGTCCGAATCTGGGGTGACAATGATCACTGTGTACACCAGAGTACCGAGTCTCGAGAATTGACATGAGTTACGTAGCACGAACAAATACAGCCGCAGCGGTTTCGTTTGGAGTACCATCGTCTATGGGAGGAGGCTTGATTGTCGGAGAAATACCATCTGATGCATGTACCTGAATCATCCCAATACAAGCAATGGGACATTATCCAATTAATTAAGGAAATCTAGATACATGATTACTCCTTTGCAACGGGTGTTTAGGGTACATCCTAGATTTAGTTCCTAATTTTTCTGTTTGATGGTAGACAATTCCTAGTGTTCGTCAAGCATCCACTCTGTGATGCATAAATAAAAAAAATTTGTGTGAGCTCATGTTCGACAATCCATAAGGCTTCAAAGTATGCTGGAAGAAGAGGAATTGCAAAATCATTTCACCATTTTCTTATTTCCAGACATGAATGACTGAACAGAGCCAATTCCATTTATTAAGCAAGTCATCTTATTCTTTTCCCAAATTTACCTCAGAAACCAAGGGAGATATTAAGGATCATACAATAAGAATTAGCCATAATTTTACCTCTTTTTGCCAAATCCACTTCATTCCTGAAGCTGTAGATTCTTATTTTGAATTTGTTTGCCTTCTACTGATCCCGTTAACGGAATAAATTATCTCAACAGTCGGTAAGCTCTCTGAGTAACAGAAGGCCAAATCCAGCATCCCCTTTCACAGGCCCCCGTTGCCTTCAACCAACAAGCAGCCCTCACTGTCTGCGTCTTCCCTATGTCAGATAACCCATTTGCAACCGTTGTTTATGCAACTAGGTTTGACCTGATTACTACCAAGCCTACAAAGTCAGACTCTCCGGCTCTCACCAAATAGTACCTTACACACCCACAACAAATTCAGAACAAAACAATAAACATAATTACAATGTCATAAATTAGTTGCTAAGAAAATTTAGGAAAATGGAATTTTATTTTCTCGCCCCTTTCGTCTTTGGGTTACAATTTTACAGAACTGGAGGTAATCCTCTCCATTTCTTATATTTAAACAGTAAAATCCTATAATTTATCATTTGGGAGTTGGGACCCTTGGAATCTAAAACCTCCATTCAAATATGCCACCACGGAATCCATTTGGCAATCAACAAACCAGAATTCAATAACTTTATACAATAATACAAGAATTCAACAGTTAGTTCTTGTAAGCATTTTGGCGGGTTTTGAGTCCTAACCAACATCGGGTTTAGGAGTCTCTTCTCCTTTTTTGGCATAAATAATTAAATAATAACAAAAACCATGAAGAAGTTACGACCGACTATACTTTTGTGATCCATTATCAAATGATTTCTCAAAATTCCGGACTTGATCCGTTAATTTTTGACCTGCTGCTAAATTGTGCATTTCAGGACAGATTATTCGGAGGAAACATCATTCACTATTAAGAAGTGATGACCGTTGCCTTTTTGTGGGTCGACAAATTCTTTGACAAGAACTCTGTGCACTCGTGAATCACTTCCAAGTGTAAAAGTTGAGTTTCATTGAAATGTAGGTCCGTCGATTGTTACCTTGCTTACAGGTTACAAACACAATGACGTACAAGAGATTTTTCGCAATTCCAAATCATGCTATAAATGCAGCCAATGTAGGAGTCGCATTCGCACCAGTTAAACACTGTGACCATTGACAACAGTCGCAATTCGTAAGAACATGGTGGTCAAGTTCTAGATTTGCAGCATGTTTCATTTGGCTTAATTGAATCGAATTCTTTAGGGAAGAATGCCAACACTTGAACAGTAAAAGTCTTAAATTACTGCGGTGCCTTGGATTAAATTTTATATGTTTGTTTTCATAAAATGGACCGACCTCACCAGACAGTACCTGACAGGAGCTTCAAAATTTTCCTTAGGGTTTTGTTTTGTATGTCTTGCAAAGCAGCCTATCAACAAATAAGTCATTCACTTTCTGAAAACATTCTCAATATAGAACCTAAAAGCTTGGAAGTTCAAGCGCACAAAATTGTGGTCCGCTAATAGCAGCCGGGAACATCCTCTTACTTCCGCTAGTGATGTGGTGGGCCCGCGAAGAGCAAATCCATGAAAATGCCAGAACTGGATATGTCATTGTGAAACTGTTGCAGTGCAGAGCATAGTAATAAAATGAATGGCTGAATGGCTAATACTGAATACGCTTTATTGTAAGTGGACGGCTGTAAAAGACTGATCAGGAATTTGCTGCTTTACTCTGAGGAGGGGACCCACTACAAGCGGGGTCCAGCCACTCTGCCAGAAATTACCGATTTATGTCTTTACTGTCTGAATGCGATGATGTTGCGAGCGCAGTAATCAAGAGCAAGAAGCACTTTTGAAGATGCATTTCTTGGAATTCACTCAATTTTCATGCTTTCTGTTTTCACTTTTGACCGCACAATGAGTTACTTACATAACACGCGCAATTCAGCAACTTTCAATGACTGCTCGTGGATTATCTGCACTGTGGGCAATTTTTGGTTACAGACCACCAGTGCAGTATGGAATGGAAAATGGCGCATACCATACCAGACCATACCAAGTTCGGTTTTTGTTGCTTCCAAATCCAGATCCAACCTCAGCTTTCTTTCATTTTGCTTTGGAATCTCCTCCAGTAGCTTTGCTGCCCGTCTTCATCATATATAGCTGAATATGGTCCAGTATATTTCTTGATTGTCAAGTGTATAGGTCGTAATTCACTTGACCAAATGATTGCATACGCTTCCATTTTATTACTAATTATGAAGATTGCTTATTAAGAGAGAACAACTTACAGACTTTGATATCAGTAAATGGAAAAAAAACTCTTATTATTAAGTGATCAGAAACAACATGAACAAAACAATACAATAAACATCCGAAACACTCTCTCAACGGCAATAATTGACATGGACATTTGATTTAATTAGCAGCAGAACAAAACTAATTAATTGATAATGATCTTCAATCCGCAATGGTCCAAGTCAAGTCATTCTCGAAGATCCAGTGGCAGACTTCTATTTCTCCAGGGCCGGACCCGAGTGCCACGAAGGCTCCATGCCCTGGGCTCCACGCTGACGTGTCAATATGACAAATGGCAACACCATGGTTGATCTTTGCTTTGCTCTCCGCGTCAACAATATCTGCCTCGTAAACCCTTACTTTGGGTACAGAGTGACAATAGTACAATAGGTAGGGGTACAAACTCTGATGACACGACACTGATTTAGTCACTTTTCCACCGCTGATTCCTCTGACTGAGCCTATCATCACTCTTTGCTTTGACCCATTCACATTTTGGGTTGTCCTGGCCACCACATTGTGACCCAAAACTGAGGTTGCGAAGTCGATCATGTCCTCCGCCGAGCCCACGCACCGCTTGGTCTCACCCCGGCTTGGTGCTCGCTCGCACTCCGTCAAGGCGTTAACTATCACGCTCTCCATGCTTGACTTTTCTCGGACATGGAAAATTTCCTTCAGACGGGGCAACTCCGAAGTTGAAAATGGTAATTTAGACAAAATTGTCCGGGGCAAAAATGACCTTCTTGGCATCTTGTCACTAATGTCGGGCATGATCATGACATTCCCCTCCTTTAACATGGACTCCCGGAAGAATTTACCTGGTTCTACAGCCCATCTATTTGCAGAAAAACTACTATTACCAGGAGAACCAAGTTTTGTGTCACTTAAATTAGTGTAACCAGCAAATGTGACACCCTTATTCGTATATTCTTTGAATGAACGACCCATATCGTAACTTTTAAACCCAATCGTGGTCCGACCCACGGATCCTTCGCCATACTCTTTGAATGTATCGTTTCCTAAGTTGAATGTTTTGCCGTAATTTGCAAAATTCACTTTTCCTGAATTTGCATTCTTGGCATAAGATTGAAAAGAATCATCGCCAACATTGGCTCCATTTCTGTAACTTACAAAGCTATCAACGGCTGAGTTTGCACCAAGGCTGTAGCTTTTAAAGTTGTTATGCGGGTTGTTACCTGAGTCACCATAAGCTCTGAATGAGTCATTTGCTGCATTTCCTGCTTCAGCATAACCTGTAAAACTCGATCCAATAATGTTTGCATTGTCTGCGTAGCTAGTGAACTCAGTTGGACCAGCATTGCCATTCTTGCCATAGCTTATAAATCCTTCAGCACCTGAATTTGTATCATCGCTATAGCTTGTGAAAGTGAGTTTGTGGTTATTACCCCCTGAGTCATAGCTGGCGAACCGAAGAGCGGGTACGTTGACTCGTTCTCCGTAGTTCTTGAAGTCACCGGAGCCACCGTTGGCGTCTACAGCGTAGCTGGTGAAGTTATCGGTGGCGACATTACCATCTTTAGCATAGCTGGTGAAATCTTCGTTGTGGCCGGTTGATTCTTTGCTGTATTTCTTGAACGAGTCGGCAGGCGTGTTTATTCCTTCTGAGTAGTTCTTGAACGAGTCGAGTCCTCCGAGTCGGGAATCACCATAATTTGCAAAGTCTTTGTTTTTATAAACTGCAAAGTTAGCGTCTCGGCTATGTTTGCCTGAATCTGGTTTTGATTCAAATGAGCAGATCAAGTTGGCCAAGGAACAGAAGGCGTCAAGGTGGGAAGAGAGAGAGCTTTGGGTGGCTAGTTTGGAGAGTTTCGCCAACTGAACGGCGTCTAGCGGAGAGGCTTTCGAGAAAAGAAACGATGGCTTGAGGAGACTGTTGGAGATTTGTTTGTTCCAGTAACGAATCAGCGACGCTTTAGCAGTAAATGGGTTGCCCCGTGATGAACCATTTCCTGTTGTTTTACTGGTTACTTCACAATAAACCTGCAAGCATACAACACAAATACCCAGAAGATCAGCGAGAGACAAACCATTTAGTGACAATGAGAAGATGCGAGAACAAACAATAAGGGACAATATAGAAAGTCATGCAACTTACAGAAAATTAAGGATCAGAGTAGAATAGTTCTTACATTGAAAGATGAGATCGATAAGAGCAAGAAAACGAAGAAGAAACTGGTACTGCTACTATTCATGATAATCTGCTGTCTATCCAGAGTCACAGAGGAGGAGGTACAGGACAGTTGGTCTCTTTGGGGAATAAATAAGCAGGATTCTCGCTTTCCGAATTTTATATTCTTTTCGCTAAGTCTTTGCTTCACAATATAATATTAAAGCTCACGTCTAATACACAATTTAAGAAAACCTTTCCACTATTTCTAAAATGAAGAGCATCATATCTTAGCTTTAGCAGTAAAGTGCAATCAAAATAACCCTATTAAAATCTCCTAAAGAAAGTAAGAAAAGCTACACATTTTAAACTAGGGGTAGTTAAGCAGCTATGCCGCCAGTCGGAGCCGTTTGATAGTTGCCACATAGGAAACGGTAGCCGAAGTTAGGGCGACAGGATTTGGGTTATGAAATCTTGATCGTACATAATCTAGCCAGTTGCTTTGCTTAGTGGCAAGGAAGCGGTTCTCGAACAGGGAACTACAACATCGGGTCCGAAATCAAATGTGGAAAGCACCAGGGTGAGTTTTGGACATACTCCAAGCTGAACACGAATATCGAAAAGGTTCAGCGATGCAGTAGTCAAGATAATTTAGAAATTGAGAGTTTTGGTAATATCTAAGAGTTTCTAGTTATAATAGTAACAAAACAAAGATGCTTCTCTTTTGACTCGAAAGACTTACGAGATGTCCGATTCGAACTAGTGCAGTGTGCACCTGACTCTCTCCATTAAATAGGGAGAACAGTTCGACCTAATCCAGGATTTCATCCCATATTCACGTCGGATTCCAGCCACGGCATCTCATAGTTTTACTTGTTTAAAATGATTAACATGCTGTGTTAATTGATTAAGCCCACTAACTATGACATTTTGTCTTAATTGGCAATGGACGTAGGCCTGAATTAATAATTGTTTACCTATTGTACATTGAAGAACAAGACAGCCGAAGTAAAGTGGGAAAGCAAGTGAAGCCGTGAATGTAATAATACTCTGTGGTAGTTGTAGGAAAATTATTCCGTAGTTTTCGGACAAAAATGGACGACACAAGAACGACAGTTTCAGACTTTCTGTAATGGAGTTTCACGAGTCAAAACATTGCTGCTTTTAATCAATGTGGTTTCCTTAATAACATCTTGCTTTTGGCCGTAATTGTGCCATGTATGTGTACGTATTGCTACATAATTTTCCTTTTGGGCCCGACAATTATTTGGCAGAACTGGTCGTATTATTTCTGAATGTACAGCATTAAAAAAAAATAATTAAAATTCTATTATTTGTAATAATACTCACAAATTTTTTAAATACTAATAATTAGAGGTAATTTTTTTCTTTTTTTTAAACTACTAAAATTATAATTACTAACCATTCTGTCAAAAGTTTAGTTTTATTGTACCGTGGTATGGATAGTTAAAACTCTAGCGTGGATGTATTACTCTTTTTTTTTCCGAAAATAATGAAATTGTGGTTGAGGAGTATGTTAAAAATTTTTCTCTAATATTAATTAAATTTATCGGTTCATTTAAAAGTTTAAATTTGAAAGTAAAGATTTAAATAATTATATTTATAATTTTTTAATTTATGCCAAAATAATTGTAAAGCTTTCAATTTTAATGGGTCACCATGGTTGATAATTAAGGTTCCTTCAAATGCACTAGAAAGTTATTATTAATGCAATATTTTAAAATTTTATTAAAGTTAGAACTCTCGATACATTTTAAGAAAAAAATCAATCAATAAATTATAAAAAAATTAAAACACTCCTTGAAGTATAAAATGTTTGATCATTCTTTTTTAATAGTAAAAGTACATTATTTATTAACAGTGAGGGTCCGGATCAAATTCGTTATATTATTTTGAGGTATTAAAATAGATAATATCATATTAATTAGATCGAATTATTGTAAATAATATTAGAATCTATTCATATAATTAAAAATATATCGATTAAAATATTAAATTCAAAAAATGGACTTTAAATTGTACACCGATTAAGAATGAATTTATTATATGTCTTATAAGTATTTTAATTTTAATTTTAATTTTAATTTTTTTAAATTAAAATTAAAAATTTTTAATATCAAAAATAAAATTAGAAGGACCAGACCTACTGTAACATCTTAAACTATCAAAGCATAGGAAGAGAGTTTTCTATTCTACATTTTCTACTTTTTATAGAACCAGATATCAATTCCTTACTTTTCAAAAGAGTTGCATCGTGTGCTCTCTGTTGTCGTTCATTTTTTCAGGATCGATTGCCTAGCCTCGTCGACAGAGGCCACCATTAGCTCCACTATATTCCTGTCAACTCACAGTTCCGACAAACCCACAAACATTTTTAATACTTGTACAGAAGCCTGTATGTTCTACTTCAATTTGTTCAAATCATAGCTGTTTTAGCCAACCTGTGGCTGATGAGGCGGTGCATCATTGCAGGCAGTTAATGAATAATGAGTGCGAGTGGCGATGGCGAATAGACTTGCAAGCGACGTTTCATCCGGTGTCAAAGATGTAGGTGGACCACATGTCCTCCGCGGGCTCGGCAGTTGCCCGTGGCCGTGGTGCTTGAATAATAATATTACATCAATACATAGCATCAGATGTCCTTGAACGCAGTGAACAGGACCTGCGATTCATTGGTTACACTGACGTTGTAAAGAGCGATTATTTAAAAATAATTGATATTCAATTAATTAAAAATAAATTTTTTAAAATATATTAATTAAAAAATAATTTTTTATTTATTATTAATATATAATATTTTTTATTTAATTAATTAGTTCTCTTTAAAAATATTTAAATGATTAAATTGACCTGAGCTCGATATAATGTAACCTTTTAATAATAAAATTTGGCTCATCTTGAACTCGTTACAAACTCAGATTGAATTAAAACATGGGAATCCATTATAGAGTAGGGCCTGGGTAGGCACGTGAATTTAATGCCAAGTTTATGGACTTCGCATATAATTTTGTTAAAATTTTTAAAAATTATAAAAATATAAGACCTATTAATCTTTATAAACTTAATTTTTTGAAGCTGAATTCAATTCGTGCTTTTTAATATTTTTAATTTTATTATATTATACATAATAATATAATAAAATTATCACAATTAAAATTTTATGTAAATAGAAATGGCAGGTCGCCACTCACTTCATAAATATTTGCACTCTAAGTAGTTGTTGTACTTGTATCCATCTATCTCCCTTCCTTCCTTCCGTTTCTTAACTAGCATGCAATTGGACAAATTAAAAATGAGAAATTTAAAAAAAAAAAAAACAACTACAAAAATTAAATCAAACACGTTTGCAAACTCATCACACGTGCCCACCACTAACTGCACAGCAATTCTTCAATTGTTCAACACACGTAACGAAGCCACACCCATTAACGTCGTCAATTAACGACGTCAATCCATCCGTTTCTTGCAAGCCCACTTTTCTCCCTCTATCGGTGTAGTTCAGTTCATGTGGTTGGTCCTTTCGGTTCGCATTTTCATGAATAGAATCGCACGAAATTTCTTTAATAAGAAATACTGGCGGTCTTTATTTTGTTCTCCGATTTCGGTTAATTTTTTTGGAACCGTCGTGAAATGAGGATTGAATCTCAATCTTTGGTAATCTCATTCTACTTCTAGGGCTTCGGTACAGTGAACTATGGCCATCAGAGGCATTGATTTCAAGTGGTCAGTTCTAGTCTTTCTTTGCAATTACTTAATCAAATTGAAATTTTGTTTAATTACAATTGCTTAATCGAATTGAAATTGAGTTTATGTGTTTTAGTTCGTTTTAAAGAAGATACAGATGATGGAATGTTAAAGTTTGTGATTGCAGGTACGATGGGTTTTTCTTGTCGATGCTTGCGACAAGTGTGTATCCTTTTTTCCTTTGAAGTTAAATTTCTTTGTTTTTGAGGTTTTGATTGATTATACCTCTGTTTGATTGACAAGAAAATATGGGAAAATAAAAGAAATTAAGTTGTTCAGTTTATGAATATTTATGAGCGAAGTCTCTAACAAGATGGCTTTTATTAAAATAGGAGTTAAAAGTTTTAAGTGGGTTCTTCTTTAATGATATCTTCACTTCTAGAATCATTGTCGCAATCAATTGGAAGCGTTACCATCTTTGTACATACCCCTTGCACATATGGATCGTGGTGGGTATTTGAACTTTGAAGAAATTTTATGTATTGAATTCTTCTCTCCTTTCCTTTTCTTCAATGTATAGATTTTTAAGGAGAAATTTTTGTTATAATTCATGGCTTGCTGGTGTTTCATCAGGTTGATTACACTACCGTGTTTATTTTTCGCTTGTTGATGTTCGTAGATAATGGGTTGGCCGCTGGAATGGGATTGTAAGTGCTCTATCATACGCTCTCAGAAGTTACGGGATTTGTGATGATTATCTTTTGCTTCTTTAAAACAAATGCCTGCCTGACAGCATAGGTTCCATTTGAAAAAATTGAGTGAGGTATTTTTGGTATCACATTACGTGAAATGAGATGTGAAATTTAATCCCATGCATCTTCACTGTATCATAAAAGGCATTCAGTTGTGGATTAGAGCATTGTTCTTGCATTGCCTGAGGTTTATCATGTGGCTGTCAGCTTAGATGCCTAGATATAAACTTTCTTAGTTTAGTTTCTTATTTGAATTTTAATATTGAACTAATCTTTTTAGATTTTCTCCTCCATTGGAATTGCGCCTCCGTGCCCCCCCTCTTTTTTTTTTTTTTAAAATACCTTTAATGTAGTAAAACTTCAGACATTTATTTTAATATCCTTGTAGGGATTTTGGGTGGCAGCAGAGATATGCTCGTTTTTGTGGAAGAGTAGTAGTTCTTTCAATTCTATCATTGTTACTTTATCCATTTCTTTGGGCTTGGACGATAATTGGCACCTTGTGGTTCACAAGTGCGAGAAATTGTGTAAGTGTCCCATTTTCTATTTTTTTCTTGGGGCAAATAGCATTTGCCAACTGTTTTAATGCTTGTTTTTTAATGTTTGCAGTTGCCAGAAGAGGGTCAGAAATGGGGTTTTCTCATTTGGTTGCTTTTCAGCTACTGTGGACTACTCTGCATTGCTTGCATGTCTATGGGAAAGGTTAGTTACACTTTCTGAACTTTGTGTATGGTTTTCATTAAACGCAACTGTAACCTAGCCCTAGGCCCTGAGTGTCCCTTCTCTTATTGTCTTTCTGTAATTTTGATATCACTTTTTCTGTTTTCCATGCGTGACATGTTAGGCATCCAAAGGCTATTGGTCATTGTTGCATTTGCATGCCTATGTGTTCATCCTGGTTATTGTTGCATTCACATACATATGTTTTCATTCTCATTCTTTAAACCCCACTTTTTCAGTGGTTGACACGAAGACAAGCACACCTATTACGTGCTCAGCAGGGGATTCCTGTTTCAGAATATGGGGTAAGCTTGATTTTTTCTTACGTGTTGAGTTTGAATTGCATACGACAAATCTTATCATGGATAATCAACGTGTTTTTGAACTGGTAATTAAAATAAGACATAAATGATATGATTTCAGTGGTGGCTAATTTCTTAATGTTGCTTGCTTATTTGTTTATTTAGTTCTGTTGTTTTAGCTTCATATCAAAGATGATATGAGTTTAGTTATTACTTTAGTCCCTTTCTTTTTAGGTGGAGAGTCTAACAGTAATGAATTCTTTCACCATGTGCCCCATATGCTCAAATAATAAAATTTGGATTTACTATAGTGATTAGTGCAAACAAAGTTATCTATTTTACATTGCTGTTATTTGATAGTCCCTGAAACAAACCACCTACTGTTATTCAGGTTTTGGTTGACATGATCCGTGTACCAGATTGGGCATTTGAAGCTGCAGGTCAAGAGATGAGAGGCATTGGCCAAGATGCTGCTTCATATCATCCTGGACTTTATTTGTCCCCGGCGCAGGTAAATACTGTATTATCAAGAACTAGAACTGACAATTTTCCTTATGTTGTGGGATTGTACTGTCTATACTAGTTTCTTTTTGCTTACAGTTTCTCCAATTTCAAGATGGTGCTGCATATTCAATCTCATTATTATTATTTTTCTGTTTTGGATTTTTGATGGCTGCGGATTTTGTTTGGGTTTTGCGTAGAGAGAAGCTGTGGAGGCTCTCATTCAAGAACTTCCAAAGTTTAGGTTAAAGGCTGTTCCAACTGATTGCAGTGAATGTCCCATCTGCTTGGAAGAGTTTCATGTGGGGAATGAGGTAAAAGTTTCTCTTTTCCAATTTTTATCCTTCGTCTAGGTGTATGAGTTTTTACATACCTCAACAACACAATAATCTTTAGGGTTCTTGTTCCTGACAAAGCGATGCATCTCTATTTAGCTAAATGTATTAGAGTACAACTTTTGGAGTTGTCTAGGTTTATCTTTTGATGCCTTTTGGCTCTATATAGAACCATAATAGTGATTCCCTTGCTGAAAACATTATTACTCAGGTTTATTTTTATGGATCAGAAGAGAACAACATATTCATTTTTTTGGGAATTTTGACCTTGGAAAATTAGAAATTAGATTGTATTGCTAGGTGCAGCTGTTAAGGTGCAGCTGTTAACCTAGCAATGGAGCATATTTGGGTGCAAGCAGATGTAAAATTATACTACTATGGATGTGGAAACCACCAGCCATTGTGGTAACTCTTACATACACAGTGATTTTTTAAAAGGGCACCTGAGCTTAAGTTTCTTGCTGGAAGTGGTGCAGGTTCGGGGCTTGCCTTGTGCTCACAATTTTCACATAGAATGTATTGATGAGTGGCTGCGATTGAACGTTAAATGTCCTAGGTGCCGTTGCTCAGTCTTCCCAAACCTTGACCTCAGTGCCCTATCCAATTTCCGCACGGCTGATTCTGAACGGTCATCTGCTACTGTAGTGACAACCACTCGATATGTAAGAACCCAGCCTTCTAGCCAGAGCTATCTGGTGAGATTGCAAGGTTTGCTCTGCCCAGTCAGCACAGAGAATGCATTGTCACCCAGTAACGCAAATATGAGACTTGAAACTGCTGAGAATGGAGGAATGTCTGTGGCAACTCAAAATCCGATTGGCATGCAGCCAATTCCTTCTGCTGGACGTGTGCTTGTTGATCATTCCACTCCACCTCAACATTGAACAATTCGTCAGATTCTCTGACAATTTTTGCTACGTATCTTTCTAACCTTCTACTGTGAGAAGCTAAACTATATCTGTCCAAGGCTTTTGGCATAATGCTTGCAATGGCCATGAAAGAAAAACGATTCACGGTTAATCCATTGATGTTGTATGGAGTTGTGAACTTAAAAATCGTTAATGATACTAGCTTTAGTTCTTCTGATAACCCAAAGCAGATAAGATCTTCAGTTGTGTAAATTTGTGTCCAAGACTCACCTGATTATGACTTGAACCTTCATTTTGTAAAAATTTTAGCCACTCGTTCCAAATCATAATAATGATTGGCGTTCGAATATTGGTATTGGTTTCTGATATAAACTCTGTATATGTTTGATTCAAACTCAATTACAAGTTTATCTGTGGATTTTATTCAAAAAGTATGATGTTGCGTTTCAGACCTATCTTGTTGAAAAATTCTTTTAATAACATTAATATTTTTTAAAAATATTATTATTAATTAATATGTTAATATAATATCAAAAAACTTTTTTTATATATTTTTTGGTTAAATGGGGTGTCAATATTAAGGAAATAGTTAATATACAACTGTTGTATTATATATTATTAACAGATAATTTAAAATAATAATATAAAATTTAAAAGAATTTATAAAAAGTAATTTAAAATATTTAATAAAAAAATAAAATAATTAATATAAAATTTAAAAATTAGACGTAAAAAAATCAGCGTCAAACCCACTTGAATGAGCAGGATGATTTATTTGACTGAGCTCAGGGCTCACATGGATCCCAACAAATAAATCGGGTCGGGTCCGGTTTTTTTTTTTTTTTTTCTACTGAACTCCTCAAATAATCCTCTCTGATTCTATCCCCGCCGCATACATACCCAGCAGACTCTCAGAATCAACAAACTCAACCGAAAACTGGAGGACTCGCACAAGAGAGTGGAAACTGAAACAGGAAGATGATATTAACAAATAATACATGGGGCATAACGCATGCAATTTCAGCGCCTCAGTTGAAACCCTTTCACTGTATTGATTTCTCGTCCAAGAAATCAACCAGTTTGAGCTTTGTATTGGGTTGTTGGAATTTCCCGTCTTCTTCCATAAACAAGAACCGCAAGAACCCAAAACCTTCGTGTTGTCCTTGCAGCAGCAGTAACAATAACAATAACAGCAGCACTTCTTCTTGTTTGGATTGGGATTGGAATCGATGGACTCGCCATTTCTCTGAAATCGAACAAGCTGAGAGCTATGTTTCTGTTCTCAAGGTACTCTTCGTTTCTTTCCTCTGTATGTGTGTTCTATGTTTTAATGGGATGGTTTTTTTTTTTTTTTCATATTCTCTTAGTAAGTTTTTAGATGCTTTTCTGGCTTTGAGTGGTTTTTGAAGATTTATTAATTGTTAGTTGATTATTTTTGTTTCTCAACTTACTGGGTTCTATTTGTAGATTATAAATAGTTAGTTGGGTTTTGTTTGTTTATTTATTTTGATCACCTGAATCAAATTAATATGAGACAGCCAGATATGGGAAACATGGCAGATGATTAATTGTTCAGATGCAATTGAGAACACGAATTCAAAACAAGCTTTTTCTTGACTGAACTCTGCTTTATAGTTTCAACTTGAAGATGCAATTGAGAAGGAAGACTTTGAAGAAGCTGCGAAGTTGAAAAAGGCCATTGCAGAAGCCACTTCAAAGGATACTGTAGCAGAAATAATGTCTCAGTTGAAGGTTTGACCTTATATGAGGCCCCGATGGTAAGTTCCTGCATGTATAATCTACTGTTTAGTAATTTTATTCTCTGTTTATATTCAGAATGCGATTGATGAAGAGCGATATCATGATGCTTCAAGGTTGTGTAGATATACAGGAAGCGGACTGGTAATCTTCTTAGCCTCTATTGCTTATTGTCTTAACAATGCTTTCTTTCCTTTGTTGAGACCTTCTTTAAACAACTTGTTACAATAATTCACTTTATCTTCCTTGGCAAGAAGATGCAATGTTTTTTGCTATTTTATAAAATTTGAAGAGTATTACTGAATAGTTTGAGTTATCTGATTCCTCCCCTTTTGTTTACTCTCAGTAAAGGCTAGTTCATTTAAACTCATCATTCAAGACTCAGAGCTTTTGAAAAATGTGCGGTGTATATGATCGTACCTGGAGAATATACTAGAGAAGATAGTATTAGAATTATCTCATTTTCCTCTCCTTTTTTCTCTTTTATATATGTGTGTAGAAAATTACGAGGGATTTGAATTTATATCCAGCAAGATTTTGCTCATTATAATGGAAATTTCTCCCATTTCTGGTGGCAAATATCTTGAAAGATATGGTTCCAATTAACCACATATGTGTATTTATATATACACATATATATACATACACTTAATATCTTAATTCTGTTACTGCATTGTTTGTGATATGTTGTAGATAGATGGTCACCCTTTCACATAAAATTTTGTTGGCAAGCTATCAGCCTTTGTGAAGTTTGATAAACAGATTTCTCAAAAGGCATCTTGACATACTTTGTTGTGATTGCTACAGAGGAATTTCATTAGTGGTTTGTTGTTGCTTGGGTTTACTATTGCTGTGCTAATGGAACTTCTCAAACCAGACCAGAATATGAAGCTATTATAATGTTAACTGATGGTTATTCTGTGTCTCTGCAGGTAGGCTGGTGGGTGGGCTACTCTAAGGATTCGGATGATCCCTTTGGTAGACTAATACATATAAAACCTGGTGTTGGCAGGTTTGTTGCGAGGAATTACAGTCCGAGGTAAAAGATCTTTCTGATTTCGCTGATTTTTGATATTATCCCGTGAGTGGTAGTAATTATTGTTTGCTACAGACAGTTGGTGACTGCATCTCCGGGAACCCCACTGTTTGAAATTTTTGTGGTCAAAGATAGTGAGGAATCATATGTGATGAAGGTGAAGTAATGAGCTCCTTTCGACCCTTTTGAGATATTAGTAATGGTTCCCATTCATGTTAACCAGACCAATGATAACATTTCCTACTGGTTTAATTGACTGAGTCATTAGTGGGTCTGCCTGGTTTAACCTGTATGAGTATATATTCGTGGGACTTGGGATGATCTTTACTTCATTTATGTTTATTTGCTTCTTTCATTTATGATTAGGCAACTACAAATAGGCCTACCTGTACACTTGTACTTTATATGCATATGGTTGGTTCTGTTTGGTATTTTTAATCTTTTGAGCAATACCAATTCCACTATAGAAGACCATTATGATAGCTATTATGTATAAGAATATAACTTTTTTGTAGATGTGGATTAGTTGTTAGGAGTTATAGTAATTCACTGGACCACTTCATGATAGCCTTTATCTGCGTATTGTATATACATTTAGCTGGCATCAATTTAAGCATCTATACTTGAGGTATTGTTTGGGTCTTGAATTTTGGGTTTACAGCAATTGACTCATAGGGACTTGGCTTGGCTAATTTTGTTACAGATTTAAGCAAAATAGCAGACGTTAAGTGATTTTTCAATGTAAAAAATGATATCTAAAATTTGACTCCTATACTGTATCTGTTGATAGGTAGTATGTTTGCAGCGGGCCAAGGGAAGTTCAACAGGCTCTGCAAGTTTTCCTTCCAAGTCCACTAAAAGCCCATCCACTCCTGAAGGTGAGAATGCTTCTGTAGCAGATGTTCAAGGAACTGAAGCTAAGGCAGAGAGAAGTGATGACAAGGGCATCAATGTTGAGGGAGCAACTGAGGAAGGCATAAAAAGTGTAATAAATTTTCTTAAAGAAAAAATTCCAGGATTGAAAGTAAAAGTTATGAACATCGATGTTACCGGGGAAGTGATGGATGATGCCGACTCCATGAAGCTGATGCAAGATGGTGAGGAGACGGGGTCTAGTGATTCTGAAGGCGAGACTGATGATTTGGAAGAGATTCAGCCTGAAGGGGTTGCTCTTGATGGAGCCAGTGATGCCACAGAAGATAAGGACTTGGATACAAAGCTTTTTATTGGTGGGGTGGTACATAATAACGAGGATACTCCCAGCAAGGAAGAGTATGTACGTCTGCCAGCCGATGTTAAAGATATGGAGAGAGATTCTTTTGTGCTATATGTTCCAGGGAAAAGTCTAGGTTATGACACTGGAGAAAGTAAAATATCAAAGCTTAAAGTGGCTGCTATAGCAGCTCAAGGTGTTTCTGAGCTTATGCCTTCTGATGTTGCCAAGACATTTTGGAGTTCAGACAAGCCCTCTTCAAAGGTGAGATATAGATTTGCCTGCAAAAATTCAGGAAGCTGAGAGTTAGACATTGTTCGTTATTCAATATTGTCTTCTTTAATCTTTTACTTCCAGTTGCTAGTATAGGTAAGGCTCTTAAATGAATACAGTTATAAAGAAAGGCCTTATTAAAGCATAAGCAGACCTGTGATTCTCATAATCTTTTTTTATCCTTGTATGTAAATATTAAAAATACATTACATTTATGTTGTTTCTTGTTTTCTTGTTGAGATTTTGACTAACTGTTTCAGTAGTAGAATTGTTCAGCTCGGCAGTAAATGGAGGACTGAAATACTATCTTACTTTTCCATAAATCTTGAATGCTTGTGTGATTATGGATGTTTTTCATGATTTGATATTTAATGATAGAGTTCCCCAAATTGGGAGTACTTGTTCTACTTTTGATTGCAGTAATGTGTTGTTATTGACAGTGAGTTGATTAGTTGTTAACATAATCTTCAGGTTTCTAGAGATGTACGTGAAATTGTGAAACTTGCAGTCAGTCAGGCACAAAAGCAGAGCAAACTATCTGAGTATACAACATTTAATCGAATTAGTTCTTCTGAAGGCTATCCATTTGATGGTGAGTCTGCTTGCATCTGTTCATTTGTGTATGGATTAATGTGTTTATGTATATGTATTCTTTTAATATGGAAAGTTGATAGCTGTGGTTGACATGTAGGACTATATGTTGGTGCATTTGGCCCTTATGGCACTGAAGTTGTACAATTGAGGCGCAAATATGGTCAATGGGATAGTGAGGATGACAAGTCTACAGATGTGGAGTTTTTTGAATATGTGGAGGCAGTAAAACTAACCGGGGACCTTAATGTTCCCTCTGGTCAGGTTTGCATTTTTAAAACATCTTGATGGCTGTCCTCGTTGACCTGCAGTGTGCAATAATGTGTTAGTTTAATGATCACATGATGCAAAGTTGTACTAATCAATTGACCTACGAATCTTTAATGATCACACGATGCAAAGTTGTACTAATCAATTGACCTTCTGGATTCGTAGGTGACATTTCGTGCCAAAATTGGGAAAGGGAGTCGCCTTACCAGCCGTGGGAAGTATCCAGATGAATTGGGAGTGGTAATTCCCTCTCTCTCTCTCTCTCTCTCTCTCTCTCGTGATTATAATTTTCTCTTCGCTATTATGTTACTTCTTGTAAGAAAATATTTATATGTGAGAAAACATTTATCTGTTGGTCTTTCAACTCTTCTTTTTTCAAACAACTGAGGTTGCTATGTATTGTTATCTTTGTTATCTAACATGCCACACAAACAGACCCATTCATGGCGTGCCTACTTAACATTTCTAACGTCCTTTTTTAATCATTTATTGTGTCTCAGTTCTTGGAATCCTTGATCTATGCATCTTTAGTGAGGAACTATGTTTTTGCTTTATGAACATTGCTTTCCATTTTTATGACCTCACCTCATGACCACATTTTTGTGATTTTCAATGTACAGTTTCTTTGTTTACCTTCATAGGTGTAAATGTAGTGATGAGGCCTTATATTTACAATTCCAACCCATCTTTTTGTTATACGTGACATGAAGTAGATAAATTGCTTTAGACTTGGGGGCTCAAGCTCAACTGCTGAGTATCTTACGAATTTACAGCACTTAGTTACATCAATTTGGTCGGTTTAGGATGTCCAGACAATCAATTAAATCCTGTGAGCTCTTTGTCCAGGTTGCAAGTTACAGTGGTCAAGGAAGAATAGCAGAATTTGGGTTCCGAAATCCAAAATGGGTTGATGGTGAACTTCTTCAACTCAATGGCAAGGTAGCTGACTAAATTTTGAGGATGATTGGTTGACTTACTTCTCTATAGTAATCCGATGATGGATCCATCTATACTTGTCTTTTCCCTCTATTTTTTTGAATCACTGTTCACGGTTTTCTGTAGGGCATGGGACCATATGTGAAAGGTGCAGATCTTGGTTTTCTTTACATTGTCCCTGAGCAAAGTTTCCTTGTATTGTTTAACCGTTTAAAGCTGCCAGACTGAGCAATCCATCAGGTAAATATTTCATTAACTCGTATCACCTTTGATGCAGCTAATGCAGGACATGAGTTCTTTCCTATACGGCGATTGAGAATGAAAGTTTCTTTTTTATTTTTTTGTTGGATGTCTTTCATATTTGTCTCTTTTACCTCTACATTTCGCACTTTTTCATGATGTAATATATCATTTTTGTTAGCTAACCTAAAATCTATGTCTAAGAATGCAATACATTTTTTTTTTAGACCAAACAATAATACAACGCTTTTGGAGGTTCTCTTAGGATAGGAGCTTGCTTAGCATTTTTCCTGTGGTTCTTGTGATTATTTATTAGTATTTT
The DNA here is from genome assembly GCA_032401905.1 of Swietenia macrophylla. Lineage (NCBI taxonomy): Eukaryota > Viridiplantae > Streptophyta > Magnoliopsida > Sapindales > Meliaceae > Swietenia > Swietenia macrophylla. The sequence continues at coordinate 7,405,407 of CP135567.1, read as the reverse complement.
TGTGTGCTTTCAGCAGAATGAGTATGACCGAGATCAGATTTTGTTCTAGATGCCCCATGCATAATGCATCTTCCGATTGCTTGGAAGCTTAGCAAATCATTGATAAACACATTGGTGTCAATCGGAAGTTTAAAGAGATCAATCAACTTTATAATGAAAAGTAATCTATGAAAGTTTATGTGGTTCCATAAGGCAAAAAATTAATGGGAATTTCTTTTTGTTATTCAAGGTATTAAAGCCGTCGTCTTTAATCTTGGTTTCTTTTAGGCTTTTACTTTGGAACCTATACTCAACCAACAGCATGTCAGGTGGGCACACCAAGGTCCACTATTTAACATAGATTAATTTTCTTTTCTTCATATATTTTGTCTTTCATATATGTCAATATATTTTCCTTGTAATTTTGTTAACAAGGAAAAAGAAAATTGGTGGGGGAATTTGTGAAAGGGGAGGATAGCCCACTCTTAAAGAAATGTCAAAGAACTTTTCGACTGTTGTCCACATTATAAAGTTGCCAATCCATTGAGTAAGCTTTCTACTAAGTTATAGAATCTATCCACTCAACTTACTCTTTTACTTTCTTTTGTTTGTGTGTTTCTTCTCCACTATGCCCATCATTTTCCCTTTTCTTTTGCATTCATAATACAAATAAATAATGTGAATTGTCAAATTGACCCCTTTGGTTTGCAATGTGTAAAAAGATAGTTTTATAGGTTCACTGATGAGGAAGAATTCGAGACGGTGGACCTATTTGCTACTTCTGCAAACTACTTGGACTAATTTGATAATCACCAGTAAATAAACGAACATATATCCTGCAATGTGTAAGCTGTACTTCATTTACGTAGAATCTCGGTTTTCTCGGTTCCTGTTTTTGATTCGCCGCAAATCTTCTGTACTTCATTTGCTGTGCAATAGATAACTGCCACGTTCACGAAATTGTAATGCGTCGATCAATTAGTGGCTCTTATTTTGTCTTACAACTGTGTATGTTTTCCCGTAAACATTATTATGCCGAATGGAAGAAAGAAGATGATTGGGGACCCGTAAGCAGAATATGAACTTGAAGCTTTAAAGTTTCCTACTTTCACGCTTCTGGGTTTCTTTTCTTTTCTCACTGACCAAACAAACTTTTCCCTCCTGATAAATTCCCGAGAAACCTACGGAAAATTAATGGATATCAAAACGCATACTCAAACTAAACATCAAAAGAGTAACAGTTTCAACAAGATGAAACGATCATCATCGTCAAACTCCGACTCACACAATCACCACGACTCACCTCACTCGCCACTACGTTTCCACTCCCCGCTTCCATCCGACCAGGGCGATCCCGAGCCGCCTGATTCCCCTGTCTACGCTTCACCGGACGCCTCGCCACAGAAATCGCCCAAAAATGGAGATGAAAAGCCGAATTCGAAAGCAATCGTAGCCGTCACTGACAAGTTCACACAGTGCTCTCCGGTTCCGGAGAAGAAAGCGAAAGCGACGAAGGCGGAAGCGACGCCGGCGGTGACGGTCAACAAGGCAGTTCGGGAGGACGGCGTGCCGTCGGTGACGACGATGGAGCTTGGCGGAGGAGGAGAGAGATCGGGCGCAGTCGCGGCGATACTGAAGAGATCGAAGACTGGGGAGATGATGAAGTTGGCGAATTTAGGGTTTAGGTTAAGTGAAGTCGTTTTGTGCTTGATTTCGTTCTCTATCATGGCTGCTGATAAGACTCAGGGCTGGAGCGGCGATTCTTTTGATCGTTACACCGAATACAGGTTTTTATTGTTTTATTCACTTGTATATCTCTTTTAGAGCATGCTTGGCGTTTTTAATTTACTCTTTTATCTTTTTTTCTTCCTTCTTTACTGGTTGTATCAACTGTTTTACTGTTGGTTGACCATGTTATGGAATTGAAGCAACTAACTCCTCCCAGTTATAGGGATATTCAAAATTTGTGAGACTGCACGTGTATGTGCGTTTTCAAATTTCAATTTTGATTGTGCGGGGTGTAGTTAATGCCCAGTTAACTTGGAATGTTATTTATAAATTGCTAAAAATAGTAATACTTCATTGGATTGTTATCAATTTCCTTAACTGATTGACCTTAAGGATCATACTTAGATGAATAGTTAGTGCTACACACACTGCAGCATATCTATGCTTTCCGTAAAATTTTAGAAACTCCCATGTAACGATAGAGTCCTTATGGACCCTTGTAGTCCATCCCAAACCACGAACCCAGTATCCAGGAATCCTGGTTCTGTTGAATTACCTGTTATAAGAAATGTGTTTCTTTTCCTTTTCGCCGTTATTATCTTTTTGTATTTATATGAAGTATATGGCTACTTCTTGCTAGAGATTTGATTTGTTGATGGAACTGGATGACAGGTATTGCTTATCTGTGAATGTGATTGCATTTGTATATTCGGGATTTCAAGCATATGATATAGCCTACTATCTTGCCAGAGGAAAACATGTAATCCGCCATCATCTCAAGCGACCCTTTGATTTCTTCATGGATCAGGCAAGTTTTTCAACCTTGCTATTTTTCTATCTTGCCGACTATGTTGCTCGGGATGCTTCCATAACTACTCAAATGTCTTGTGCCCATTCCTATAAGCTGGATTATGTATGGTTATCTGTTTCCAGAGTACAGGATTTTGTTGTTGATGTCATTGTCACAGCATGCTGCAATAGCTTAATTTGGAAACATGTTTAAAATTGCATGTGTATTTTTTTTCCCTTGACATGCTTGACTTTTTGGTGTTTCACTTCACATGGTTGGCTTGCAGTCCATAAATATTGAGTCTAGATGATAATATAACTTAGTCACCAGCATCTGTGCTCAAAATTTATACACCATAGTCATTTACCAATGTAAAGCAGCGGGAATGATCCTCCATTGTGTTAGACATTTAGACATCACTGTTGTAATGGAGAATAGGTTATGCAATAATAAAACCAACACATAGCATAAGTAGGCATGGATATGCATTACACACACTTACAGAACAGGGATTTACCCATATGTGTGCTGAATTCTTCCTTCTGTTGGCTAAAATATGCAGATACTGGCATATCTTCTAATCTCAGCATCATCATCAGCAGCCACTCGAGTTGATGACTGGCAGTCAAATTGGGGCAAGGATGAGTTCACAGAGATGGCTAGTGCATCGGTTGCAATGTCCTTCCTAGCATTTATTGCCTTCGCCTTAAGCTCCATCATCTCCGGTCACAACCTATTCAATCCTGATGCCTAATGATTTCAAAAGCTGCTGCACCACCAGCACAGCATATTTCAATCTTCTAAGCAATGAATTAAGAGTGTCAAATAGATATTTTCATGTTGTACAGAGACAGTTTTTCTTTTCACAGTGTGTGTGTATATTTTTTTTCTCTTAAAAAGTAAAAAATAATGTATAATTTAGGAATTTGGGGCGCAAAGAGCCCGTCTAAAATAAACGATTGCTCACCAATTTGATAATGCTTTTGCTGAATTTCATGATAAATGTTTCTCCAAATTTCTCTGGGAAATCCACGGATGGTCATTTAAATTAGTTTCTATGGCAATAAGCCGAATGGCGGTCCACACATAACAGTGAAAGTACTTGGTGCAGGAGTTGTCTGGCCTTTCTTTGAAATGCCTCTTGCTTGATATTCAACAGTGATTTGGTTGTCCACGAGATGTCCTACGGAGTTTTCGGACCAAGCCCAAAATTATAGACAGCAATTAGCGTTAAGCAATCAAATTTCGCTATCAAATTACGTGTTAAAGCACTAAGCAGGAAAAGAAGGGGGCCAGCCGTCAGCATCAGATTGTCACCAATTAACACTTCCGTGTTAATCGCACTGCCTCCCCGACAATCTGAATGGGTTAAGCTTACGCTGCTGGCTGCCTGGCTGGCTGGTTGGTTGGCGTTGGGAACTTGCTTGTTAAACTCGTCTTCCTTCTTTGTTAATTTCTATGGCTATGGGAGATTGCATTGGTGAGCGGGTCTGACATCAAAATCAAAGATTTATCGAAACGAAAGAGGAAGAAGAAGAAGATGATGATTAAGACTGATCATGTCTCAATCGAACAAGTATAATGTTAGTGTTTCTGTTTGTGGTGCTTTGTGGGCGTGTATCCAACACATGGATATTAATCCATGTCCATCTCCGTTTGACTACTACAGCCAGTTTCATCATCCATGCTTAACCGAAGATTAATTGAATGCATCCCCAACTTTCTTGCAAAAATTAAGAAATTGAAATGCAAATTAATTATTAATCATTTTCTTAAACTTTGCAATTCCTTTAATTATATGAAGATTCAATTTGTAATTGCCATGTTTTCACACAATAATTATAACAGTAAGCTTATTATTATTATTTAATAATTAGCATTTATTATCTATTTTTATGGTGCTTATTACAATCATTTAAAAGTTGTAGTAGTTTTAATGTCGTGCTCAAAAATATACTAAACACTTCCCTTATGATTATATATATATATATATATATATATATATATATATATATAGTGATAAAATATCAATCGCAGATCAAACTAGAACTGCCACGAAAAGAACAAAATCTAACTGAAATGCGTGAGTTTCTTTCTTTCTTACCCAATCCGAGAACTATCCCGTGCATGTATCATCCAGACAATATCTTCATAAATGAACCATCTCCATGTCTGTAACAATTTAAGATTTGAGAAATTGAAGATCGATTTTCATTCTTTGAGATTTAATAATTGAAGTGGGCTATTTAGCTCACGTGTACTATTTGACATTTGCTTTGAAGGAAAGAGACCAAAACATAATGTTATTTGTTAAAGAAAACAGAAGGCAGAAGGTTGATCTCATTTCATTGTAACAAGCCCCATTAGTAGATTTTACAAGCCAGTGCAATTTGGCCAACCGAGACACATACATGTCCATGCAATGAGTACACTACTTGCATGAAGAAAACAAAAAGGGACATTCCTTGCAGATCAGAAGAAGAAATCCAGATTGCATGCATCACAAACCGGAGAGATGGAACAGATGAAATCACGCAGATCAATCCAGCGAGTGGGATAGAAGGGAAGTAATGGTCCATTTGAGTGATGGAGAAAACACATTTAATTCTTCCCATCTCCACAGCAGACGATTGGAGGTTCAGCAACTGCAAATCCTCGGCCTCAGCTGGAAATCAGAAACAAAAAAGGTTCACGTGGTATCCATCATCACCCCGCACGTTCAAATCTTAACTACATAACAAACATTCTTTGCATACCTTCCATCTTTTAGTTGATAATTTATAGTAATACCTAACAATTAGGTAGGCTTTTCATGTATTAATGAATTAGATTTAAAGCTACATGATGCCAACTTACACCTAAACTATGGCAATTCATTGGTGTTTCTGTGTATATATAATCCACCAACCGAGATTAAGTACGGATTAGGTATATATTCTGTACTATAAGTATTGCTTAAATTAATGTTTTTAAGCTCATCTAACACGGGCATATTGCATATCGATGTCTTGTCCAGTTCATAACGCATCCATGCATGTGCATGTCCCTTGAATTATGGAGATATATATATATATATATATATATGTATAATCCAATTAATATGCAGTACGATTTAATTGAATGGCATAATTAATTTTGATTGACTGATTGATTGATTGATGATACATTATAAACAAACAACACTTCAGGAAAATGTTCTCTTAACGCTGATTAGTGAGCTAAAGCAAGAAATAATAATAATAATAATAATAATAATAATAATATAAGACAAAAATAATTGATGATTCCTTGTAAAGTAGAAGTTGATGATAAGCACTGAAACCCTATATGTCACTCTCTCGATTTGATTTTAACACGGCTTTATTTGTGTATCATTGAAGATGCTGCTCTTAATTAGGTTTATGTTATCCATTGATGTTATAGCTAGAGAACTTCAATTCCTCGTAGTAATAAAGAATTGGTTAACTGGTTAAAGAAGCTAAAAGTTTAAAAATCTACAGCATGCAGTTGTTCTGGGGATGTTAACAAGCAGACATGGCAGAAGTCTGTTGTGCTTTGATCGAGGTTTGCTAGCTCTCATCTCGTTCAAAAACGTGCTGCATGGTTTGAGCAGACACATGCGCATGGCTTTTGAGTTCTGAATAATTCAATTCAATATAGGGGAGATAGAGGACGATGCCTTAAGACTGTGACTGTTCATTCAGAAAAAAATAAAGAAGGATGATATCATGTAGATATTGTTTGTGGTCAACCATCCATATAAGATTATCGAAGTGATCTGATTTATACATACTCCGAGAAAGCAGAGTAAAAGCTTAGGTAGGTTGGATTATTGATGAGTCCAAGTTGAAGATTGTTGACCAATCTGAGCTGAGCTGCTTAATTTTGCTGGGACTGGTCTGGAGTTCAATGTGCGACTTTGCCAACCTAAAAACAGCCAGTCACGGCATCCACCACCCGTTTATCTATTCAATTCAATTCCTGGTTGTTGGGGTTTTTTTCCCGAGAACCAATCACCTAGATGCATGCAACCTTCGGTTCCATTTAGCCTACACCGAGAATAAAGTATCTTCGTTATACTGGTGTCTAGACCAACTCGGTTTCATCTAGCTTACACCGAGAAAACAGCGGTTAATAATCCAAGAATACTACTGATAAATGAGTGGCATATACACTCTTTAATCTCAATTATAATTTTTTTAATTTAAATATAAGTTATTTTTTAATTTAATTATCAGTATTTTTAATTATTTTAGTCTTGTAAAAAAATTTAAGGCGATCAAGGGCTAAAAAGGAAAATAATATTTTTTTAGGATCGAAAATGGAAGATCAAGAGGTACAAATCTGCCGACAACTGGCGTCTAAAAATCTAGTGGCAACACTGGTGGAGAGTGCGACAAGCGTTTTCCACCAGCGGCTGGGGGTGGGACTAATCCGACCTGACCTGACTGAATATAATTATAAACACAACGATAAACCAAGCATTGAATATAATTTGCATGTGTCTGTGTGAATTTATGTTCGGCTTTTTGGCTGTTGGCTTTTGCTTTGCTTTGCTTTGGATGCGATGAAAATGGAAAATTAAAAACAAAAGCTCGGGGATCGATGACGGTAAAGAAAAGAACGACCGTATACGGAAGAGGACCATGCTATACGGTTTTGTCCGGCACACCCATTGATACCACCCAGTTCTTGAGGGCTCCACGTTTTCTCTCTTCCCAACACCCCTCTCATTGCCCGCCTCCCCTTCTTGTTTCTGTTAAAGTGCCTTCTACATTTTAATGTACTCGTTTGTCCTCCTTTTTCGTCTGTATTTGCATGGATTGGAGCTGGTATGATTATTCCATACGATGATCTAGAAATTAAGTGGAGTTTAAAAGGACAAAATGGGAAAGAGGATGGGACTACCGGACACTAGTCATTATCAGTAAGGACCCGGTTTGTCTCCTCCCAAGTGGATCTTCGCACGTTATGGATGCCAAGAGTTCTGAGTTTATTTTACGACGCAAGCACTTCAGAGAGAAAGAAACAAACCGCCAGCACTCTCTCTCTCTCTCTCTCTCTATTTGCATATTCTTTGACAGCGCACCAGTGACAACAACAACATCAACCACCCAACCGACTCCCTTTCTCTTCTCTCTTTTTGAGCTTCATTCTCTAACTAGTTCTTCCTTCTCTTTTCTTTGTGAAAGCAGATTCAAAGACAAAGTTTCTACTTAGTTGACAGATTCTTGTTGTTATCAAAATGGTTGTTTGTTTGTCTTTCATTTTTTTTCTGATTTCCAGCCAAAGTTTTGAGATTTGGTGAGTAAGAACACTCTTATTCCAAACAAAAACATCATTTTCGTTATCGAATGAACCTAAGTTTAGATTTCACTTCCATATTTTAGAGAACAAGCTGTTTTTGTTCTCGGTTTCTGTTTTTCTGTTTACAACGATTTCACGTATACCCAGGATAGCAGATGATTGAGTTAATAGAGAAAGTGTTAGGCTGAGTTATATTTTTCAGTGATTCAGTGCTTGTAAAATTCTGATTTTCGAAATGTAGTTGAATGCGTAAACGTTTTCAAGCTATCAAGTTGAGTTTTTTCAGTTCTGGGTCAGATTTAAATTGAGCATTTAACACAAGTTTGGGTCTCTTTTTAGTCTCTACATTGGGTTAAAAACCCGTAAAGGGCTAACATTTGATGATTTTTCAAATTTTATCACAAACCCATGAAGAATTTTCACTGGTTTAAGCAAATCTCCATCAATACCAAACCGGAGCGGAGACTCTCGCTTGGTGAATACAAGAGAGCTGTTTCTTGGTCAAAATACCTGGTCTCTTCTGGTGCAGAAATAAAAGGAGAAGGAGAAGAAGAATGGAGCGCAGATATGTCACAGTTGTTTATTGGAAGCAAATTTGCTTCGGGGAGGCACAGTAGGATCTACAGAGGAATATATAAACAGAGAGATGTAGCAATAAAGCTTGTTAGCCAGCCAGAGGAAGATGAAAGCTTAGCTACTATGCTTGAGAAGCAGTTCACTTCGGAGGTGGCTCTCTTGTTTCGGTTAACCCATCCTAATATCATCACCGTAAGCTCATTTGCTTTCTTGATTTGGTTTATTCTTATTTTTGTTGATGCAATATTCTGAAATACTTTACAATCTAAAACTGAACATATACATTCCGTATTCTGTTTTCATTGACAATTAAATCTTCAATAGAGTTTTGGCGAGGCAAAGAAGAAAATGGCTTATGAAATAATTGTAAAGGCATGTCTACCAAAAAGCAAAATTTTTGAGCATATACACTGTACTAGGAGAAGTGCACTACTTTTGCTTAGCGAAGAAAATATGCTTATTTCCTCTTTTTTGCCCATTTCAATTTGACAACTTTTTTTTTGATTTTTTTTCTAAATTTTACCCTTTTTTTTCGTCAATGGTGACACCAATCTGCAGCAAAGTTGCATCCTCCCTTCTTTGTAATGCTTTCCTCTTTATTTAATGTGGACTAATGTTATCTGGCTCAATGCATTGAACAACTTCAGTCGGCATTTATTGATCCTTGTTTATCTTGACTGTCTGTTACATTACATATTACCATGTGCATATAATTTATTACTGTTGCTCTTTGCCTTGGAATGATAAGGATGAGTCAGAAACCCTGCCAATTGCATTGAATATACTTGCAACTGCAGCACTATGGACATTCGTTCACTTGTTGGCTGTTTTATAAAAATTACATGCAATTTACAAATGCAAGCTTCATTTAATATCTTAATAAATGTTTTTTGTTTTCTTGTCTGGGTCATGGTCATAACTAGATATGGTAGTGTCAAGACTTGGAATAGAACTATTTTGTAGAGTGAAATACAAATGTCATTGTATACAGAATTGTCTGAAAATGCAGTTATAATTGAGCTCCTGATGGAATTAGAATTGTATTACCTTTTGTCTCTTCTCTACGGTTTAATATCTTTGTAAGTAGTTCATTAGTAGTTGCATTGTAGAGCTGCAACCACTGTTTCCTAAAATCAGAGCTTATAATGACAAGTGGTGTCACTCCTGCTATTAAGTAGATAATGTTAAAAGAGGACAGACAATTTGAAATATTAGCACTGTGGCTCAGTGGTAGTTTACGGATGGAGGGAACTTATGCATTTAGTAAAATGGACCTCAAATGCTTGGCACTCCATATATTCGCACATTTATTTTTCCACAGTCATGATGGCTTGACAACTGGTCCCTGTCCTCTGTTTTATGCTTTTGGAGACTGGTTTTATTCAGTCTCAGACTCCTAGCCCAACTGTCATTCCTTGTCTTTGAATTGATGTCATGCAAATAGCGTCCTGCTTAATCTTTTTGGTTTGGGTTGTTTTGGAAAGGAATTTATTTGTATCTGACCAAGTAATGGTGGAAAGTCTATGAAATGTCACACAGTGTTCGATTTTGTAATTTCTAAGCATTTAATTGGTCTTATTGTTTTAACGGGAATGAATCATTTCGTTATTCACTATACATCTTTCTTACTTTCTTCATGCAGTTTGTTGCAGCCTGTAAAAAACCTCCTGTGTTTTGTATAATCACCGAATATCTAGATGGTGGCTCACTGAGAAAATACCTCCATCAGCAGGAGCCATATTCAGTTCCACTCAAACTTGTTCTGAAGTTGGGCCTAGATATTGCAAGAGGGATGCAATATCTTCATTCCCGAGGGATACTTCATAGGGATCTCAAATCAGAAAATTTGCTGCTTGGAGAAGATATGTGCGTGAAGGTAGCAGATTTTGGTATCTCGTGCTTAGAATCTCAGTGCAGTAGTGCTAAGGGATTTACAGGCACTTACCGTTGGATGGCACCTGAAATGATCAAAGAAAAGAACCATACAAAGAAAGTTGATGTCTACAGTTTTGGCATAGTTCTTTGGGAGCTTTTAACTGCATTAACGCCATTTGACAATATGACTCCAGAACAAGCTGCATTTGCAGTCTGCCAGAAGGTAAGGTCACCTGGTTCAGTTGTAAAATGATGCATATTTATGACATTTCAAATGTTAGTAAGACCACAAATTTGCATGAATTATAAGATAGCCAACAAATTATACTACTACATGGTCCTGAAATCTAGAACAAATTGCTTTCTAAACAATTTTGGAGTGAAAAGGAGATAGATTTGAGTTTCAAGTAACGTGTGTGATGCAAAGGTGCAAGGCTATATCTAATACAAATCAGAGAAAAAATAAGGAAGCAATCCAGCACAACTCACATTCTTTCATACCAAACCATTTCTCTCCTTTGGCTGTTGGTATTTGGTATAAAAGCCAGAAGATAGATGATAGAAGAGATCATGACAATATATAAATATCTGGAATTTTTTTGCTTTCATGTGTCTTTATTAAATGAACTTTCTAGTTATCTTGTAGACTATAGAGACTATCGTTTAAATTGTTTGTGAAATCATTTGATAAAAGAAGAAGAATAACAGAGGGAAAATTCAGACTTCTGGGCTGGAAATGATTTTTTGCCTAAAATATCCCAGTGGCAATTTTACTCTTAACAAAGAGTAACATAGTGGAACAGTGAAACTGATCGGAAGTGGAGGCCTCAAACTGAAAGGATGAAATAGAGATATCGCTGTATGCATTGTACTGTTGTCTGATCCTGTCAAAATGAATAGAAAATATGATAAAAGCATCAAATTTATGCAAATTTCTAGGCAGGCAGTCGGCAGCAAAAACACTATAAATTCCACTAGCAATTTTTGTTTGGAAGATTTTTATTTACTTGCTGCGGTTGAATTGATATTTTATCATTGCTTCATTGTAGTAAAATCGATTTAATCGCAAAAGAGACAAAATCCTAAAATAGAAAATTCGTTTTGATTCAAAATGCAATTTTCTCCCTTCAGCTTGCCATATGAAGTCAGAGTGCGGATATCTATCCATCAGCAGCTGTGATCTTCCAGTGACATGAAATGCTTACCTGTTGGGTTTATTGCACCATTAACTGCTTTATATCTTCTTTTCTTAATCCCAGGGTAATTTATGTGTTTCCATTTTCAGTATCGCAACATATGCTATCAGAGTTTAGTAACATCTAATCTGATACCCGCACTTGCCTCAGGGTTTATGCGTTGAACATTTTGAGAACTAGTATCATTTTTCATCTCTGATGCAGTGCGTTCATAAGATGCAGATTTCATTAATTTTATACACTTGATATCTATTGAGTTTGTGCAGAATGCAAGACCGCCATTACCTCCAACTTGCCCCAAGGTATTCAGTCATCTCATTAATCGTTGCTGGTCAAGAAATCCAGAGAAACGACCGCATTTTGATGAAATAATTTATATTTTGGAACGTTACTCTGAGTCCCTGGAGCAGGACCCCGTGTTTTTCTCATCCTTCATACGTTCCCCAGATCATACTATTTTGCGATGCTTACCAAAATGCATTGCTAGGCATCGTTCTGCTCATTCAAAGCCTAGGAGCTCTACCTAAATTTAAGTGTGATGCTAAATGTACCATATTCTATATTTTAGGAGGTTTAGAAGCAAACTTGCAGATGTCCAGTTATAATCACTGTTTTTTTTTTTCCAGCTTTCTTTCTATGTGTTAAATATGTGGGAATGAAAGCAGTTCCTGTCATTGTTTTCCTTTTTTCATTCGCATTTACCACATTCTCTATCTCTAATTGAAATGGAAAGTGAAGGCTTAAATTTATGGGCAAATTCATGTGTTTGAACTGATTTTCTGACCATTAAACACTGCTCAAGGATGGCTTTTGTATGCCCGAAAGTCTTAGGTGATCCTGCCGACATTTGACAAGGCATAAAAATTTTAACCCAGTCTTGTCTGCCACGGCTAGGCCTAAGCAATGACCTTTCAACTAAGGCAATCAGGCAATCCTTATGGTCATTCTTCTGACCTTTCTTTTATCATTCAACTGCATTGTAAAGTGACATGACCCCAGAGCACGAACTTAAAAATTCAGTGATTTGAGTCATGAATTATTATATACATCAACATTGTTTAGCAAGAAAGGACCATTTTACTGACAGTTTGGCCAACTGGGTCTAAGGCGCCAGATTTAGGCTCTGGTTCGAAGGGGGGTGGGTTTAAATTCCACAGCTGTCAAGTTTATCATTGAATCTAACATATCAAGACTTCTACAGAAATCTTCACCTACACCATTTTTAACTGTCGTCTGTATTTAAACAAGTTTAGTTAGGCTGTCTACTTGTAAGCTCAGCAACCTACAAATTATACATTTATCTGCTGTTTTGTTTCATATCTGTTGATCACCATACATACGCACATTACCTACCCAATATATACCCACCTAACACTTTCAATTCCGCCATGATTTATGTGCATAATTAACTTAAATTCATCCAAAAATAAGCTGATTCTGATTCTGCTAATGCAGTATTGACCGGGAAGTCCAATAGAAATTGCCAATCTGTACTGTATTAACCAAGAGCTTGTCTGATGAATCATTGTCATTTCAGTGGAGAAAAAAATTTATAATAGAAAGATATTGTAGAGATTCAGTCACTAACTGGTTTTCAAATAATTGAGATTTTAATTAGAAGTGATTTGACTCTTTAGAAGGGACCGTACGTGGGGAGGCATTATCTTAATCCCACTTGAGGGAAGATTGGTTGATAATATTCAATTATTGAATAATATCTTCATATTTTAAGTCCATTATCATTGGATGCGAAACCCATTCAACCTCGAGCATTGTAGAACTCACTTGCTCACTCCAATAATTATTCAAAAAGTAGTGCACTTTATTGTTAATTATAATCGCTTATCTGCCTTTGGCATCTAAAAATGCCAAAACCACAGGGTTTATGGTAATCATTCATACCATTTGAATAAATAAGAAAAGACTAAATCCATCATGTTCATCAATTTCATTACTTTGAAAAGACACAGACCCAGTTTCATTATTTTGGAATGAGAAGAAGGGACCATGTGGTAGTTTGGATGAGGAAATGCAATTGCAGTGCAGGGTAGCTATTGCTACATGACAAAATGCTGCGTTTGAGTAAATGCATGCAGTATCCAATGCCCAGAACTATAGCGCCTGCTCTCTCGTACAGACAAGTAAAATTCTGCAGTTAATGTTGTTATGGCAGGATGAAGAATACGAACTGCATTGAAGAGTTGTTTCTGCTGCCAGAGCAGAATCTTAGAAGGTCACTTTAACTTTGTGAATACCTTTATTTGTGCCGTGCGCTCAGCAGCATCTACTTCCAGACACTCGTCCCCCGACGCACACATTACCCCATCTTTCTTTAATCTGCGATTATTTGTCTCTTTCCTTCCTCTTCCAAAAAATTATATCAGAGTCTAAATTATGGGGTAGAATGGTATATTCCAGTTGTTTGTTTAATTTACAATCCTGGAACTGTCAAAAATAGTACAAGCACGTGGGTTGATGATGGATCTATGTACTTGAATCTCTGTCTTTGATATCTTCTTCTCCATCCCCATTCCCACCTTAGAAATCAAGCATGAAAGAAGCCAAGTAGATTTCATGACTCTGACTTTCTATCCACACAATCTAACGTTCCACCCACATGAATCAAAAGTCAGAACAACCCTCCATTTCACCGATGTGCCCAAACACAAAAGTCACCCCCAAAGTCAATAACACCATTCTTCCAGAAGGGTACAATTGTCTTTCAAAGCCTAAGATTTGTAAAATGCCACGTGTCGAGTCGTAATTAAACTGAATAAACAGACAGGAAACAGATCGGCAACTGCAGGCCGCGCGCTTGGGTTGGGGGAGAAGTCGCCTTCTCTTTTTTTTCACTTTCTGACATTCCGTCTTTGTGCATTTACAATCCTACCCTTTTTGCTCTTTCCATCAAAAGCCTGTAAAAATCCTTGGTTTCCTGTCTTCTTCTTCCCCTCAAGCTTGTTGTGTGTGTGTATATATACATAGGGTATATATAGAAACAACCAGAGGAGAGATTTTTATTTATTATTTAATTTTGGTAGTGTGTGTATGTATTTGTCTACACATATCTCCATATCTATATATAGCAACCAGATAAGTTCTCCCCTCGGTGTTCCTCTTTCATTGGTGGGTTGTGAATGAGGTAATTTTTTTTTATTTGCTTAATGGTTTTCTCTTGCATCTTTTTATGTATATATTCTTGTTTTTGTTGAACCCATCAATTTGTTTGTGCTATTGAGTCGAGATGGGAGGTAAGCACTGCATGCCTTTTTTTTTTTTTTAATTTGAACTCTTTTGATTGCTTTTGATATGATATCAAATAAATGTTTGTAGGGGTCTGAATCAGTTTGTTACTAGCATGCTGTAGTCGTTGATGAGCTAATATCATTTGGGCTGCTTTTGTTTTGGAAGATCTAATGGAGGACCATTGATTTTTGTTATGATATGATAATTCGTATTTGTTTCTTTAATTTGTTGCCAATCATTTGAAAGCTTCATTAGCAATTTTATTCTCAAGCTGAAATATGGTCTTTTGATGGTATATTTGCATTATTATTTTGTTTTGGTTGACTTTTTTAGCATGTTGAATTCATGTTGATCTCTGTGGTTGGCATGTAATTGGATGTTAGCTGAAAAGTTAAAATACACATACTTTTCTTGCTTGGATCTGTTCTGGTAATTGTTTGATAGATTGTGTATCTTGTTTGGAATGTTTGTTGCAGATAAATTATTTTATTCTAGAGTTTTTGTTGATTTGGGTGCACAAAGATGCCTGGAATTGTTATGGATGGTATCCAAGAAGAAGGGGTAGTGAGTGAGTTGAATGGAAATTCTGCACCTATTAAAGAAAATTCAGTCTCAAATAAGTCCCCCAAAAGCACTTTAAGTCCACACAGCCCTCGTAGTGTTGGCCCTGATCTCCCTGTTGGTGGTGTGGTTGACACATCAATTGAGCAGCTTTATGAGAATGTATGCGATATGCAAAGTTCTGATCAGTCACCCTCTAGGCATACCTTTGGATCTGATGGTGAAGAGTCTAGAATCGATTCTGAGTTGCGCCATCTTGCAGGAGGAGAGATGAGGGAGGTTGAGATAATGGAAGAAGAAGAGGTGGGAAAACCGGAGAATGATTCTCATAGTAACTCTTCTTCAAAGAAAGGTAGCTCATCTGGTAGTAAGAAGTCAGGAAAGTTGAACAAGACCCAATCTGCAAGTACAAAATCTGTTTCTTCGGGTCACACGAAGAAAGCACATTGCTTGCCGTTGGACTCTGAAGCATCGTCAAAATCAAGTTCTAAGGAAAAAAGTCCTTCAGCGAAACTGCCCATTGATAAGAGTGTTAAAAAATCAAATGCAGGAGTTTCATCCTTAAAAAAACAAAGAGGGAAGTTACAGAAGGGAACGGAGGATGCATCTGAATCAAGGTTAGATAATCCAGATCTTGCACCATTTTTGTTCAAACAAGCTAGGGAGTTGATTTCTACGGGAGACAATCCCCAAAAAGCGCTTGAATTAGCTCTTCGAGCTGCAAAATCGTTTGAAATTTGTGCAAATGGGAAGCCTGGTTTAGAACTGGTCATGTGTTTGCATGTTGCAGCAGCAATTTACTGCAGCTTAGGCCAGTACAATGAGGCAATTCCAGTTCTTGAACACTCAATTGAGATTCCAGTGATTGAGAAAGGTCAAGAGCATGCCCTTGCTAAATTTGCAGGTCACATGCAGTTGGGTGATACTTACGCTATGTTGGGCCAGCTAGAGAATTCATTAATGTGTTACGCAACAGGTTTGGAGGTCCAGAAGCAAGTTCTGGGGGAGACAGATCCAAGAGTCGGTGAGACATGCAGGTATTTAGCTGAAGCTCATGTTCAAGCACTGCAATTTGATGACGCTAAGAAGCTTTGTCAGATGGCTCTTGATATCCATAGGGATAATGGTTCTCCTGCTTCTCTTGAAGAGGCAGCAGATAGGAGGCTCATGGGTCTTATATGTGAAACAAAGGGAGATCATGAAGCCGCTCTTGAGCATCTTGTTTTAGCCAGCGTGGCCATGGTGGCAAATGGCCAAGAAGCAGAGGTGGCTGCAGTTGATTGCAGCATTGGAGACACATACTTGTCATTATCTCGGTATGATGAGGCTGTTTTTGCCTATCAGAAAGCACTCACAGCCTTTAAGACAACCAAAGGAGAAAATCATCCAGCTGTTGCTTCAGTCTTTGTCCGTTTGGCTGACATGTACAACAGGACTGGGAAATTAAGGGAGTCAAAATCTTACTGTGAAAATGCCCTTCGAATTTATGAAAAGCCCATGCATGTTGTTCCTCCAGAAGAGATTGCAAGTGGTCTCACTGATGTTTCTGCTATCTATGAATCAATGAATGAGCTTGAGCAGGCAATCAAGTTACTACAGAAGGCATTAAAGATATATAATGATGCCCCTGGTCAGCAAAGTGCTATTGCTGGAATTGAAGCCCAGATGGGAGTAATGCACTACATGTTGGGGAACTATTCTGACTCCTACAACTCATTCAAGAACGCGACTTCAAAGCTCCGAGCAAGTGGCGAGAAAAAATCTGCCTTTTTTGGCATTGCTCTTAACCAAATGGGGCTTGCTTGTGTGCAACGCTATGCTATAAATGAGGCTGTAGAATTATTTGAAGAAGCCAGGTCTATTTTGGAACAAGAGTGTGGACCATGCCATCCTGACACACTTGGGGTTTATAGCAATCTAGCTGGGACATATGATGCAATTGGCAGGTACTGTTCTCCATTCTTGCATTTCTTTCCATCAGCATGTCATTTTCAAAACATTACGGTCAATTTGTTTTAATGCTTATCCTTTATGAAAAGTGTTGTCTCTACTTGTAATCAATTGGTTTATGTTACTGCATTCTCTCAGCCACATTAGATAGCATGAATACTATAATGAATGCAAAGGCTGAGATTTTCTTGCTTCCGACTACTGCTAAAAGTTGTAGCAGATGAAATGATAAAGCCACAAGACTTGAGATATATGTTTCCACTCTTTTTTTTTTTTTTTTCCAATTAGCCTATTTTCAATTGCCTGTCTTAATTTATTCAAAGTGGATAAGCCCAAATAAATCCTGTTTATCAATGGTATGAATGACTATGATGTGAATACCAATGCTAGATAAAAAGTACATGCATTTTGTAATTTTGACTGTTGTAGTTCTGTGTATATGCCACAGGTTGGATGATGCAATTGAAATCTTGGAGTTTGTTGTTGAGATGAGAGAGGAAAAGCTTGGGACAGCAAATCCTGATGTGCATGATGAGAAGAAGAGGCTGGCCGAGCTGTTGAAAGAAGGAGGGAGAGTTCGGAGCAGAAAAGCCAGATCATTGGAGACCCTTCTGGATGCTAGGTCTCAAGTAAACAATGAGGCCATTAAGGTATGACAATGATGATAATGTGCATTTTAGAATTATTATAATGTATCATATGATAAAAGAAGATGAAAGTGAAAATAAAATGAAGAAAGGAATAGGTTGTTGGTGTTTTGGTTGGATTTATGGAGTGCGGACTGAATTAAATAATTGCTGGGTTGGTTTTGATTGTATTATTGATTTATATTTGCATTGGTTGAAGGTTGCCTTGTATTACACCTTTAAATTATTGTGGTGAATTATCAATGAAATTCATGTTCATTCATATATAACTTTTCTAGGAATTTTGGCTTCACTTGTACTGATGTAACAAGAAAATTCTCTGAAATATTTTATGAAACACAACCCATGTTGTGTTGCTAGCCCCTAGTTGGTTGAGCTGGAAAAAAAAATTTATATAGTTTTGAACTTTGATGAATTGTTGACAGCAGCTGGATAAAGTTAACAAAATCATTTTAGCATGATGAATATACTGAAAAGAAAACCGGTGAATTTTAGTTCAGCATCCTTGATGATGGGATAATGGTTGTTGATATGTGATCAAGAGCTATAATTTAATTAATTTCTGTGGTCTCTGTTCATAGCATTCATTCAATTATCATATATTTTAAATGATACTGTTAGATGGTTGCTGTCGATATTCATAACGTGCTCTTATTTTTAAGTGTTGAAAGAAATTATTGTACTTCAAAGGCAGCTTGATTTTACCATTCTACCTCAATCATTGCCATCACACTAAGGTCCCAACTATCGGTCAGTGCTCATGCATATACATTTTATTTCTTCCCTGTTCCTTTCCAGATTAAAGAGGAGTTTTGCCCTTTTGATAGTATTGTGCTCAATGGTGTGAAGCTTTTTGGTCCAAAAGTTTTCCCAGGGTCCCAAAAATCAGAAACCATGAAACTGAAACAACCCAATATAAAAGTACCCCAACATGTGCCACATTCTTTAATCTAATTGTGGCATAAATAACCTCCCTTTTGCATTTCTTTTGCATTTACAAGTTTGGTTTTGTATTTTTGCTATCTAATTGGAATGGATGACTATTAATCTTCAAAATAGTACTAGTCACCATTATTGAGGTAGCTGATCTGTTACCAATTCATCATAATGTTGGCTTTGCTGGAAAAAGGAAGTGGCACTACTTGTCAGTGGGCACAAGTCCGACGGATGAGATTTACTCTGTTCAGTTACTATACAGTCACAGAGTACTGCATGTCCAAAATTGCGGAGTTGATTTTTGAGTTCCTTGGGTTATTGGTAAAAGTTGGAACAAAATTTTGAAGCTTGATATTTTGCAGGGTGCATTCAGATTCAGGCATTCCAAAGAAAACTATGATTTTCTCAGCTTAAGAAATGACAAGAAATCTCAATCTTTTGAAGCGATACAGGTTTCAGATCCAAAGTTTTCTAGGCAGACAGTACGGATCACAGTCAGCTGAAGCAACAAGAATGCAAGATAGAAAGATGTTCTTATCTACCAATACCCATGTCACAATATAATCAAGCATTTGCATTTCTCTTCTTTCACGTCAGCGGCTGCAAACCTGCCTTCACCGTTCTGCTCTGTTTTTTGCTATGACAACTGCCCCTGATACAGGGTTGTCTGAGCGGACTACTGATCACCAGGACAGTCAAAATTCCCTCCAACAAGAAATACCTTTAACATAGGTGCATGGTTCACGTATGCAAGAATTGATTTCTTCATTGCTGGTCTCCCTTCACCTTTTTCTTCCTTCTGTTATTTTTCCCTATTTATTAATTCCCGCTGCCCCACGGTAGCCAATGCCTCAAAGCCCAAATCAACTGCCATTCTTTCTAGTGGTATCCTCGCATAAAAAATTCACAATCCTTTCCTTTTAAAATTGTCAAGCACATTCATCGTATAATCTGAAAGGAGTCGGCTGAGGTTACGATGTAGCATCAATAACCTCTCTGATAGATAAGTATAACCTGCCACTTTGGAGCTGACGATAAACCCATCATACAAGAGCATTGAGGAGAAATCACCCCTCAACTCCATTCAACTGAAGCATGCGTAATCTAAGCTTCTACCAAACCTACTAACTGGCACCGCTGGTCGTGGATTTAATAATTGCTTGATGGTGCGGCACACTTAAATATACTTCACAATGCACATGAAGCAGGATTAGTATGGTGCTGCAGATTTATATCCTGACAAAGGGGAAAAAAAAATCAAATGACAGAGAGATACTCAACAGAAAAGATGGTAGAAATCAGACTTGCAATATTTCTGGCATAACACCTTATGAGGTCCTCTGAATGAAAAATGAGGTAGTTTAAACAGTTGGTCTCATATCCAGCTTTTCAGTGCATACCACAGGATTGGTCTCATATCCAGCTTTTCAGTGCATACCACAGGAGACTGATCAATAGCAAAACTTCATTCTGTAGTTGATACAAAGGTACACCGTCAACAAGAGAGATAAGCAAAGGGTACCGCCTACCCTATGAATTGAAAATGGCACAGCATTAAGGTTACAGCTTCTCATTGCATGGTTACATCTGGTGATAGTAAACCAGTGTCCTCACTTTAAAGGCAGACCGGTATCATTAGTCTTCCTCTGACACAGCATTCAGCGATTGTAACTGAGGAATATACCCTGCCATTTTCATCTCCTGTGTTAAGTTTTCTAGCGCAGAGTATATATCATCTGACTGATGATGCGAGTGATCCCCAGCAATAAATATGTGAATATTGTTATTAACTTCTATCCAACTGCATCCAGGCTGCTTCTTAAGTCCCATGTCTTTAATTGATGATCTAACTCTATCATACTCATTCATTTTCCCAGAATCTTCATATAAATTTGCAAGGAGGACAAGATAACCAATGTTCGTGGGAGAGAGATTGAATATGTGATCAGCCACAAGTTCTGCCAGCTTTTTGTTGCCATGAGTTCTGCATGATCCAAGCAACGAACCCCATATTCGATCATCTGGGACACACGGCATGGCCTTGATCAAATCATATGCCTCATTTAGATGGCCAGCTCTGCCCAGAAGATCAACCATGCAAGTATAATGTTCAACTTGAGGCTGAAATTTATAGTCCTCAGTCATGCTCTTGAAATACTTCCATCCCATATCAACCCTCCCAGCATGGCTGCACGCAGAAAGGAGGGCTGTGAAAGTTACATGGTCAGGCTTCTTGCCAGCTTCTTTCATCTTTTCAAATAAAACAAACATGTCATCTGTATGGCCATGCATTCCTAACCCTAATATGATTGAATTCCAAGATACTTCATCTCTTTCGGTCATTTTCTCAAAAACAAGCAAAGAGCTATTTATGTCTCCACACTTTGAGTAGGTGGCTATCAGAGAATTACTCACAAGAACATTGAGCTCGAGCTGTTGCCTTAATAAATAGCAATGAACCTCCTTGCACAGGATCATGACTGACAAGAGAGCACAAACAGAAAGAATAGTTGCAGCTGTCACAGCATTCGGTCTCCTTTGTTCACGTTGCATATAACGGAATGCCTTTAAAGCTTCATCAGCACACTCATTTTGAGCATATCCAGATATTAGGGCATTCCATGTAATTAAATCTCTTGAATGTAAGCTCGAAAAAACCTTTTGAGCAGACTCCATATCTCTGCATTTTCCATACATATCAACAAGGGCACCACCAACAAATACATCTGAATCAAATGCCAATTTTACTGCTAAACCATGGATTTCCATCCCTTTAGACTTAAGGGCCAAGGATGAACATGCCCGCAGTACAGTCAAAAGTACGAGAGAATCTGGAAAGCCATACTCCATCATAAAATCATGAAATAATTCCAATGCCTTGGCAGGACAGCCATTCTGAGCACAGTTAGAGATTACTGAACCCCACATGACCATGCTGCGATTTTGAGACTGACTGAATATTTTCAAACCAGCTTCAGGATCACATCTAAAGTACATCTCTATGAGTGCTGTTACTATTCTTACATCATTTTGCAATCCATGGCTGAAAACCAATCCATGGATTTGCTCTCCAACCTCTAAATCCAATGATCGCGAGCATAAAACTAAAACAGCGACCATTGTTGAAGAATCTGGTCTTATCCCCAAATTCAACATCTCAATAATCAATTCCAATGCCAAAGAAAAATACTCATTGGAAACGTAACCTGTAACCATAACATTCCATATCACTGCATTCCTTCTGACTGAGTCTTTATCAAGAATATTCTTGAACACATGTTGAGCACTCCTTATATCTGAACATTTCATGTACATTTCAATCAATCCACTAACTAAAAACTCATCAATGTCCAATCCATTTTTCACAAGAAACCCATGAATCTCTCTCCCGGAAATCAAAGCATCAATCGCCCCACATGATGAAAGAACAGAAAGGCAGCTTACCCTGTTTGGGTATTTAGCATGTTCATCGATCATTCTTCTAAATATCATTAAGGAACCCAAGTAATCCCCTGATTGGCATAACCCTGATATCATTGTATTCCAAGAAACCAAATCTCTGTCACACATTTTCTCAAACAATTGAGCTGCATCTTCAACACCTCCACATTTCCAATATATTCCCAAAAGTGAATTTCGTACATAAACATCATCGAAAAATCCCAACTTTAACACATGCCCGTGAATCTCCCTAGTCTTTTCTACATCACAAAGTCCACCAAATGCCTTAATCAAACAAGGAAAGAATCTAAATTCATTAATTGAAAAACCGTATTCAAGCATGTTAACGTAAGCCCTGATAGCATCTTCAAATAAACCACCATACGTATATTCCCTGATCATGTTACCAACAGATGAAACATCCGCTACAAGCTTATTGCCTAAAAACCCACGTTCTGTTGCTAAATTCGAAGAGGGATTTCGTAGAGGATTAAGAGAATTTTTCTGAAAAGTGGAAGAGAAAACTGACGGCTTTCTTGTACCTCCAACAACAAAGTAGCTGGAACTAAATTGAGTTACCTTAGCTGGTGGCATAAATAAATTGTGTTTATTCAAACAGAGATAGCACATCGGAAGTGAATGTGAGTGCAGTAATCCTACTGTTTCCATTTTTTCCCTCTTCGCTCTGGACTTCCTCTCTGGTAGAACTCGGACTTATGGGATCAGAGAAATAATGCCAACTCTATCTCCATACTTAATATTTGTGAGATAATTTGTATAAACAGTACAAAATATTGTGGAGGAAGTTACAAATTTTGTGTCGTAATGCAAAATGATACGGAAAAAGGAAGGAGATTTACCCGCCATCAGAGAATTCTCCAGGTCTCGAGGTCCATTTTAAGGCATCACCGAGATTTCCATGCTTTAAATCGCATTGGCTAACGATATTATATGGTTGATAAAACAGATGACAGAACAAGATGAAATCTAATCCAAGATCTAACCAGTCCAGACCGCGGTCTTTAACCTTAAGATGCCGTCGAAGAACAGCCGCAATGCAAGATACGGTGCGTTTTACAGAAGCGGTTTCACAATACAGTTGTAAAAAAGGAAAAACCTTAGCCGCATAGAATGGATTGTCACCACTACTCACCCCAGCCGCCCCCCTACTGCCATGTTGCCTGCTCAAAATCACCACGTTCGTCGTAGTCAAGCCGTCCTCGCGGTCATCGGCACCAATAGCTGGCCAGCGGTCTCTCATTTTACCAGAAAAGGCTAAAGCACCATTCGGACCCGGGCAAGGGTCAAACGCCACGGGACCCGGCCCGAGTTTAGGCGTCAAATAGTATTTAGCATTGGCTTCACTTTTTCAGCTCTTTTGTTTAGACAGTGAGTTTTCATTACGGTGCTTGGTTTCCGAAACCTATTTGGCTATTTCTCCGTCTCTCCAAAACTCCCTCCAATTTGTCATTAATGGACGCCAAAACAAGCTTCGTGGATAAGACAGTGGTGAGTACTTTCTTCTTATCTGCTCTTCAGATTCTCTGCCGTTCCATCCTCGCAGTATCTGTTTTCTTTTATGGGCATTTTTTTGTTTCTTGATAAATTTTCTTTTTCATTTATTTTTGGGTATGTTCACTTCTTTAGGTTCCAGGAGATGTGGTGCTCGATCTCTCTGCCATGAAAAACCAGACCATCAAGCTCGGTGGCGGCCTCCGGCAGGTATAGTTAGTATAATTTGATATTATGGTTCCTGTTCTTAACACATGTTGAATTTCCACTATTTGTGGTCATACTGTAATAAAAAAGTTTCTTTTTGTTTCACTTGAAATTGAATCACCGCAAAATATTATGAATGATTGACTTCTTTGTGGATTGTGTGAATAGATGATATAATTAGATGTAATGTTTAAAACTATAACATAGGTTTCCGTTGAATATGTTTTGAATTGCTAATGTAGTTGAAGTAGCTCTTAGTTAGCTAGTGATTGTCTTGGTTCTCTTCAAGTTTGTTCTGATGGGATAATGGGGTCCTTGGTACATTTTATTTCAACTAAATGTTTATCTTTAATTTTTTTTTCTTACATTGTGATTGTAAAATCATGAAACAAGGTTTCTTTTCTTTTTATGTGGTCTACAATTGATACAGGAGAAATTGGGCAATCATTCTTATGTATATGATTTTAAGTCCTTGTCTTCACATCTTGCCATGCGAGTATCTCAACTTGTGTACTCAATTTGCTTTAAGAAGCTTGGTTTCTTTCTGAGTCTGTTAAAGTTGATGAAGATATCTTTTTATCAAATAAAAATAATTAAAAAAAGACACATGCTAGCAGGAATTTTTTAATGTTGTAGTCAATATTCATGTTTTCTTTTCCACCATATTTGGTAGCTCTTATGTTCAATTATCTAATTCGCAACTGGAAAAAGTTGAGAATGGCTATTTATTCTGTCCTTGTTCATTTAACCTTTAATCCCTGTTCTATACATTGCTCTCTATGGATAAAAGTTTCAAAAAGAACTATACCTTGAGACGTATGGATTTTTATTTTTGGCTTGTATCAACCAATCGTAAAATTGATAATTAAAAAATAAACAGTTAAATGCTTTGTTAATCTGCATTTTATATTTTGCTTCGATACGAGGATTATTGACACTCATTTTGGATGATATTCAGGATTGTGATGCTATTTCCGTGGTGAAAGCTGGAAAACTGAAGTTCTCGAAGCCAAACAAATACTGGGTTGAAAGCTCTCAGAAAAGGGTGTGTATTTTGTTTTTTTATACCCAAGTTCATCTCTTTTCATTATCAGTTGGCTCCAGTATAATTTATCCCTAGTCCCTTTAATCTATAATACAGTGATTCTGTTGTTTATACAGTATGTACCTTGCGCGGAGGATACAGTTCTTGGGATTGTTGTAGACAGTAAAGCAGATGTAAGCACTGTTGACAAAGTTTAATTTATTATCTTATTTCTTCTTTCGATTATATTAGAGAATGTTGCACTAAATGGTAGTTTGGTTTTTAACTGGATTGTCATCTGCACCACAGTACTTGCTGCTTTTCAATGTCTTTCTGGGGCTGTTGAGTTTCTTTGACCTATTCATGTCTGTTTCAGCTGGATCTGTATACCCAATTAATCTTTTAGGTAATTGTCTATCGTGTATGTTAACTAATTTTTTTTATTGGAAGAAAAGTTTGGAAATTGAATAGGCTGTTGAGATGGTCTATGTTTAGATGGCAACTGGTACAGATGCACAAATGTTTGATTTTCTGATGAAAGATGAAAAATCATAAAATCATAAAATCATAATTTTTCAGTTTTTTTTCTCTCCCTCTCTTTTTCCTGATCTTCAACTTGAAAGAAGAAAACTGGCAGGAAGTTTACTGCTTTCTAAGTGTTTGTTTGGTCTAGTTTGAATCACTACTAACAAATGTATGCGCAGGTGAAATAAGGGATGAAAAAATTATAGCATAATATGTATAAGTTGGCTCCTTGCTTTTCAGATAGCAATAAGAACATACCCTTCCTATTGCAACATATTGCAAATTCATTGTAATTCTAATGTGCTCATTCATTTTTTCTTTTTGCACAACATTGTAAACTCCACATGTATTTTTGTCAACTTAAAAGAACACCTTTTGCCTCGTTTACTAAATGCTTTTTACATACAGCATTTCTTTGTGGACATTAAAGGACCTACAATAGCATTTTTACCTGTGCTTGCTTTTGAAGGAGGAACCAGGAGAAACATACCAAAGTTTGAGGTGTGTAAAATTAAAATATTATATGCATTCGTTCACTGTAAATGCAATGTGGTACTTCCTTTAGAAAGGCAATGTGGTACATCCTTTACTTTTGTCAATATTGGCAATAGAGATTCATCTGATATTGCCTTGTCAACTTCTGCATTTAATTTTGAGGAACTATTTCCAGGACCATGCATCATTTCAATTTTATGGATTGGATCATCTGAAACAATATATTTTCGTATAATTGTGAAGGTAAAATTAAGAATTTAAGTAACTTTCCTTGCAAGGGGGAAAGTAAAGTCCTGCTGGACTTTTAAGCATATGATCTTACCTAGATATGCATATTAATATTGATTTTGAATGCATGTTTGACTTTGTTGCACGTTAAGATGGCATGACTTAAACATGTTGAAGGACCATTCCGTTCTACTTTTGAAATATGCAAGGCTAAGTTTATTTATTTTTCTCCTCTTTGCTTATATTTATTGAGGGAATTACACATTTTAACCTTCTTGCTACAGATAGGTTCTCTACTTTATGTTCGGGTTGTGAAGGCAAACCCTGGCATGAATCCGGAGCTGTCATGCACTGATGGTTAGTGATGGAAGTTCCTTATATTTTGCATTTGGAGGGTTTACTGATCAATTTCCTGTAAAAGTCTTTGTTTTGTTTTCTGTTTATTATCAATCTGATGTTTCAGTGGATATGCTATGTGATTTATAGCCAGTGGAAAAGCAGCAGAATTTGGCCTCCTTAAAGATGGCTACATGTTTGAAACTTCAACTGGTCTATCAAGAATGTGAGATTTCTGTTTTTCTTCCAAGTCTTGGAGGAGCTTGAGACATATTTTTCATCACAAACTGACATGGTGTCACTGTATTAACAATTGTTAGCGTTTTGGTTTTTCATTATGCTACCCTTGATTTGACAAATGTTTGCTTTTTTAGGCTGCTAAGCTCACCACCGTGTCCAGTTCTTGAGGCTCTTGGGAAGCAACTCTCCTTTGAGATTGCTGTTGGCTTGAATGGCCGGGTTTGGGTATGTTATTTATGCCCTGTAATGCGCTGACCACATTGTTGAGATGTTCTCCTACTACTTGAATATCGAACTCCTACTAATACTCTTTTTTTTTTTCCCTTTCTAAATTTTGTTATTTGGTATAGGTGAATGCGGAATCTCCATCCATAGTTGTTATTGTTAGCAATGCAATCATGAATTCAGAATCATTGAGTGCAGTGCAGCAGAAAATTATGGCAGAGAAATTGCTTCAGAGAATTAAGTGATCAAGTTTCTGGTCAATATTTAATCCCCGATGCTTGTTTTTCTTGTCAATCTTTAACATTTTCTTTTGACTTCCTTCCATTTGATGAAATATCAACGGAAGCCTCCAATGTTTCTATGCAGCTTGTGACCAAAACAGAAGACTGCTTTGTTGTGTTTGGATATCGATAAGGCCACTGCATGGAGGGAGCAAACTAAAAACCCATGGTCTTGCGAGCACAAGTACAACCTTTCTGAATCAGTTTTGCCCTTGTCATAGAATCACATGTGAGACGAGTTATTAACTCTTGACTGTCAAATACTTATAATTACAGTTTTTTATGACATTTTGGTATCAGAATTCAGAACTTTGATGTTGTCCAGTAAATCGTAAGCTGTCGACTGCTCTGTCAGAAAATGCCCAGTCTAACCCACTGGACTTGTAACTGATTGCACTTACCAACGACCACAATGCTAGGATCCAAAATAGTTCATACACTTCTCTCTACTTTTTATTCTTGTTATTGTTATTTTAAATGGTTTGTGTGATTTGTCCTTGACAAGATGATGAAAAATTCTTGATCATTATTCATACATCTGGTACAGAATTCCCTGCTTCTCTCTTTGACAGAGACTTGAGTTGTTATATTTCAATTAGAATGATTTAACCGAGTTTAGTAACAAAATTCCTTGCGGATAAAAAAGAAACAAACTGAATATCATATTGTTTTAGCAAAATTGTAGCAAAATTGAGTCTTGAGAAATTAAAAATACACGTTATGGAAGAAGTTATTCATGAGAACACCATATATATTACCTTGGTGGAAATTTGTAGTTGATGTTTACAGAGTTACTTCATTTTGGATGATTGAAATAAATGACCCATGTGCTCCACTTCCGGGTATAATTTATTTCTCAAGGGTCTTCACTTTTTACCTCTCTCAATCTTTTTCTCACTATTTTCTTTTGAGCTTGTCCTGATGTATTGTAGCCTAAATATTGTCAGCCTCCCTTCCTTGTACAAAACTTTGGCAATATCAGGCTTTATTTACCCACGTTCTGACTGTTGTTTTGTTTAAGACTAGTCAAAATCCAACAATAATTAAAAGGGGAACTACTTAATCTTCTGTTCTGCTTCAATCACTATTGGACACATGCCAAGGACGCCAATACTTTCACCGGGCAGTTAACAGCTACTGCATGCAGTTAATGTGGCAGTTTGTCAAATGATATGTGCATTCTCTACAGTTAATCTCATTACCAAATCACATTAATTGCTTCTTTCTTTTGTTTTGCTCGGCATCAGAAGCTGAGAAGCAGAAGCAGAAGCATCTGTCTCTGTCTCTCCCTCTCCCCTTCCTGTTTTGGACTTGGCAGAACTGCAGTCCATAGCTACTTATATTTCCAACATATCCTAACGTAAACAGTACTACGTTTTTTTTTTTTTAATTTTTAGTTATATTTTTATTTCTTACATTTGGGTGCACAGAAACACGGTAACGAACTTGAATCTTGTGCCCCTTTATGTGCAGCTGATCAGAGACTCAGAGCTTCACATTCAGAATTGCAGTCCTCTAAAGCGTCCAATGTGTTAATCTATGAATGTGTGTGGCCGGCTAGCACTGATTGGCTCACGCGTCAACACTAAATAGATTTATATATATTTTTCATCTTGCATGTGATGCATGCGACTCTCTTTCTTGATTCCTTGTTTTAGGTGTACACTGCTCTCTCAAATGAACAAGATCTGAAATGAGCATTTGACCATGGTTCTCTGCAATGACCAAAATTAACCGAGGTGAATTCCACAATCTAGCATTTCCGAATCCATGGTCGTATGGGAAAATGGAAATTATTTGTTGTGATGAGATGAGATCATGTCAGAGTTCTCACAAACATACAAACAAAATGGGAATTCCCACACGTCTTGTTTTTTTCATTCGGGCTTCCGCCAAAGACTCTGCCACACAATTGGCTGCCGAGCATGGAGATTTGAGCGTCCATGTGCCCACGACTTGCCGTTTCAACAACTTTAAAACGTTTACTGTACGTAGGACATGCATTGAATACAACGCTTTCAAGGGGAAGTGAACCCCGTAAAAACTGCGGTGAGAAATCAGAACGGCTTTGGATTTTTCTCATTCCATCTTCGAGATTTATTTATTTACTTATTTTTAATAAAAATCATATTAATATCCTAAAATTAATCACATTTCTTGGTTTAATTATAAGTTGTTTAGACAATGTGACTTGCCAATTACGTTAAATTGATTCAAATTACGAGAATTCATTGTTTTGCACTCATGTGAAAATTTGTCCTTTTTACTGTTACCACACATTATTACGTTCATCATCTCATTTTCACTCGCGACCTTGCGACAAAACAACGTTGGGGCTCCTGCTTTAATGATGTGCAAAGGAAATGGATAGATTCAAAGTAAATTATGATAGTGATACAGCCTCCACCAGTTTCTACCTTTCCTGTACATAAAAACAAACTCCTACTCACCCATCTCTGTCTCGCTCAAAAGCGGTTTGCGTTCGCATTTGTTGGGCTCTCTTCTTCTTGTTAGCTTGTTGTTTAGACAATGACGCGTTTACATTTGTCGAGCTCTCTTCTTGTTAGGTTGCTGTTTAGACAACGACCGCCAGTGTCTTACACCACTAGTTTCAAGTTATGTTAGTTTAGGCACAAATAATAATAATAATAATAATAATAATAATTACAGTTCTAATTTTATGTGCTGAGCGTCACAGGTGATTTGATCATCTCAAAACAAAAATTAATCTGGGAGTTAAAATCATTCTTTTAACGAGATGGAAGCAAGCAAGTTGACATCAATAACATGTTAGTTGTTGAAAGTTAACCTCCGCGGCACTCATCACATTAATGATACAATCCATCTACAACAACAAAATGAGAATGAAGAATCCAAGAAAACTTCGCGCTAAGAACAATTCAATGTCATGAAATTAACTACGTACAGAAAATCCAAAGGTTATCCTGCATGGTACGTGACATTAATTTGATGCTTGCATTGTAGGCTCTTTCTGTATCTAACACCCCATTAAGCTGGAACAGGCCATAGGTGGAAAAAATTGACACGTACAGTTTCACGTTGATTCCAAGGCGACCCAAGTTAATTACCACCTGTGAATGGAAGTGGCGATTCAGAAATAAAATATAAAGGATAATAATCACATCAGAAACGTGCCCACTAACTTACAAATGAAAATGGAATTCGGCCCCGCTCTTTTTCGTTTCTCCTTCTGCTAAGAATCTATCGCCATTCATAATCTGCCAGGACATCGAGATTTGTGCTTGTCATTGCTTTCGAGTACTAATTCTCTGAATAGTCAATCAACCTGTAAACGGAGAGAAGGAAAAGTAAGTCGTTCCCAATGACGAAAATGAGCAGTTATTAATCATTTGGGAATCGGGGAGGGAGGGAGCGAGAGACTGCCTCCATGCCCTTGAGATTTGGCAATCATCCTTGCGTTCTCTATGCTAAACTATGTTTGTTTACAGGAACAATACCATGTACGTGTATCTCCTTGCCAAATCTTCTTCCTGTGATTCGTTTTCGAGTAATTAACTGTTGAAAACGTTGATGAAATTATTCAATCTTTATCATGCACTTTGAACAACCGGAATCTCTCGTCAGGACCGATTAATTACTAAATCTAGTGATCACAATAATTTCTTGATGTTTGAACTACGGGTCGCCAAAAGATTGATGATCGTGGGTTCCAAGGCTAGTTTTTGATAAACTTGGACGCATGTGAGCAGAAGGTTATGTTAAGATTCTATTGGCCAAAAAACCCCAAACGAATTCACTATTAAGAAGATATTTTTCGAGTAAAAAGGCATAGAGTTTTTGTCGTCTATTGAGACTCCCGGAGCTTGAGATTACATTATCATCTCTCCATGGGAAAGAATCAGAAGCCTGACAATAACTAGGGTCCGTCTTTAATGACACATGTAAGCTTTAGAATAACAAACGAACATAGCCCACATGCTTGCTGGAAGGTTAGCACAAATACACACCATTAATTTCTTTCACAACGTGAAAAAAAAGGCTAGTTTTTAGTACAATTATTATTTTTAAATTGTATAATAAAATTATATCTTTAATTTTATTTCGTATAAAAAAAAGCTTAATGTCGTTAATGGCAATGCAGCATCTCAAAAATCACAACCCCTCTCTCTATTTCTCTCCAGGCTATTGACGACTATAAAAGCAAACCACATCTAACCTTCATACAAAATATTTTATTCCAAAACTGCAGCTCTCTCTCTCTCTCTCTCTCTCTCTCCAACGCAGACACAAGCACTCAAGGCTTGAAGTTTGCTGGCTACTTTACAACAGCAATGGAAGTAAAGAGTGGCGAATATAAAAGAGGGTTGTGGACGGTGGAGGAGGACAAGATTCTAACCGACTACATAAGGATGCATGGCAAAGGAAAGTGGAATCGCATCCCTAAACTAACAGGTTCATACTTGTTAATATCTGTTGTTTAATTTTCCATTTAACATAAACAGATTTATATGTTCTTGGGTTACAAAGTTTCCTGTAACTGAGAATTAATGTTTCATCTCAACATGGTGAAGGCTTGAAGAGGTGCGGCAAAAGTTGCAGATTAAGATGGATCAATTATCTAAGTCCCAGTGTCAAGCGGGGTGAGTTCACTCAGGAAGAAGAAGACCTCATCATTCGCCTCCACAATCTCCTTGGCAACAGGTTCTTCATCTTTTCCTCCGCGAACTGAATTTAACCCGGCTTATAATTAATATAAAAAATTTTCACAGCATACTCAACTTTCCATGATCAAACAGGGCAATTTCACTTAAATTATTCAAGACATAAGAATATAGACACTTAAGTACAAATTTTGATTTTGTATGGAAGATATAATCAACATTGTCATCTGTAACCAGTTATAATAATGATTTTTGCTCCTCCTCTTCCGTCTTTAAGGTGTTAGTAATAACTATAGCCACAAGTTTAGAAAATACGAATTGAATCATGATTAAGATTTACTGTAAGTATTACAATAAATGCATCTTTAGTTACAGCTAGCGCCACCACTAGAGCTTTTAATTACTGCCGACATTGTGAGCTAGACTAGCTACGTCTGTTAAGTACTAAAAACAAATGAATTTTGAATTTGATGATCATAATTAAGGTGGTCCTTAATCGCTGGCCGGGTTCCTGGAAGGACAGACAATCAAGTGAAGAACCATTGGAACACTCATTTGAGCAAAAGGCTCGGGATTAGAAAGGTTAGAACCAAAGTTGGAGCTTCTTCACAAACATTGTCTAAAAGATCAGGGGAGAATTTGAGTACCCGCTCGGGGTCCGATTTTTCACCACCTCCCGGGTGCAACGCTGAAGTTGCTGGCCGAGATGTTACTGAAAATGGCTCTCAAAGTGCAGCTGCAGTGAATAATGTACAAGAGCTGAGGATTGATGAAGAGAATTATGAGAATCATTTTTGGATTTTTAAAGATGATCTAGATTTCCAAGTTCCCAACTTGATGGAATTTCTAGATAAGTCTCTTGATTTTGTTTGGCATGGCTGGTAAAGCTTCCCTTTCTTGTGGTCCTGCAATTAGACCCCTCTTCAATAAAATAGGCTCTCAATTAATAATGTAAATATTATTTTGAATGTTGCTTCCATCAATGTCGAATGAATTACTTTTGCAAATTAAAAAATCAAACAAAAAGCCAGTAAAAAGGCTGTATTCCTATCCAGGAGTGACAACGATCGTACCTTCTTGAATTCGGCCCCGGCGCCAGTCACAGAGAGGTATCAAAAGAGGAGATCTCATCAAAGTCCATGGGGTAAATCCAAACAGACAAGTTTACGAGAGAATAATGTCAATCTTTGCCAAGCTGCCCAGCAACTAATTTTCAGGCTCTCCCTTTGTCTGTTCTTTCTTGTTTTTACATATCCCCAATAATTGCTCCGGCCATAGTCAAGGAGAGAGTCTCAATTACTCTTTGATGTATTGAACACTAGCAAATTCTTTTAGGGGCGTATAATACACGAAAATAGCCAAAAATTTCTTTCAATTACTGGAGCAAGTAACATTTATTTTTACAATATTTGATCCGTTAACCCTCCCATCTATTATTTTTACAGATCATGTATGCATTGGATCACCAAGAATCTGTCACCCAAGACTAAGCAAAGTGAAGCTGTGTGACCAACCAGTGTAATCAGACAGCTTTGGGAAGGTTCCATGAATCCTTGTTGACAGTATTCGAATGAACAATTAATATTCGTACCAGACAGGTACCTAAATTAGTTGAAGATAGAATTTGTGCAGGAAAAAGAAGAGATTATTCGACACTGATTTGGCCAAAAGGCTGCCAGTTTTTCAGAAATAAAAAAAAGAAAATTCCGGATCCTGGAAAATTATTTTTGCTTACCTTGTAAATTTGTATTCATACCCGCATTCAGTGTTTACCTGTGTATGATACTTTCTTACACCACCATTGAATATGATAAAAACTTACAATAAATTATATATATATATATATATATATATATATATTTGATTCCATTTCACGAACGGTAGTTGATCTTAATCCCAAAATGTACCCTAATCTGGTTGGATGAGCATCAGTTAAGATAACTAACCCGTTAATAAGGTTAAGCTTATGTGTACTCAAATTTTGTCATATTACGATCGATGGCAAATTAGTGTCAGTTAGGTAATTGATATTTTGGGCATGATGGTGGATTAAGTTCCAATTTTTATGATTGTTATCATTGAATACATCATGTTCATATAGCATCATGAATCATATAGTGGAATAAACTTGCCACATAATGACAATACTACAGTAGTAGATATGACCCAGAAAACGAGAATCATAATTAATTATCACCCTATAAGACAATTGATTTAAAACTTCAATCATTTGAGCCATGAATTCAACAAAATGAAACACAAGCATTCCATACCGCACCATTTTATTTTATTATTTTATGTTCTGTGTTATTGCACGGTCATCTTTAATACTGAATTCTTAGCGTACCTTCCAGATAATTGACACCGATGCGATGATTGAACCTTTAATTTGAATTTTTATGCATCAATAACAGTGATATACATGTCAATCATTCGCATGTCACATGAAAGGAATGAAAAAGAAAAGGGAAAAAGGTCGTGATGGCAGGAGATTATAAATCTTTTGAGGACGGTCTCGATATTGGTCTCTATATTGATACAATACCCAGACAGCTAGCATCAAGACAAAAAGAAGAAAAATGTATTAGGCACATCAATCTCGTGTGTTGAAAGCTTGGATGATGCAGCAAAAGGACCATTACTCTACCAGTAAGAAAAAGCTTTGATAGTTCCATATGCAGTTCAATCCAAACAACAGTATGCAACCAGCTGTGTTGGAGGTTAGTCGATCTGTGAATAGCTTTTGAGTGTTACCCTACACATTATTCATTACAATAATTGCTCTTTTTGAATTGCTTGAGGAGCCTTTTTCTCTTGTCACACATTACGCTTCTCTTTCAAGAACAGATTCATTGCTACTTTAGAAATGTTAGCGAGAAAAGAAAAGACAAGACTGGCTTGTTTCTGTTTTCCTGCTGGAAGATACAGCGATATGCATCTAGTGCGCTTCATAATTATTAAGATGATGCGCCACATGCAATGATGGGCAAGCGCACTCGTGCCTGCACCGAATAATAATGATAATAGACTATTCATGTTAAAAAGGAGCAGTGAACAAATGATAGCAGCAATACATTCTTAAGAGCAATATTAGTCAGGAACTTTTTATATATGCTATCTAGAGATCATGTTATGATCAAAACGACCACACATTTGCTTGATTTATGCATTGATGGTGGATTTTATATAGTTTGGTTGATTCATTTTCACACGTCCCGTCGTTCAAATGATCTCTCTCTCTCTCTCTCTCTCTCTATATATATATATATATATATATGCAGCTGCTTGGCTGGTGTTGAGCTTCCATTAAAACACCAACTTTACGTTTCGTTAAGATATATTACCTTCGAAGCTTAAGGAGAATAATTAAGCTTCCTAATAACGGTGGAAAATAATTATCTACTAAACAGAGGAAAGCAGAAATTAATTAAGGACACTTAGCGGCAGCTATAAGCATTATTCCTATTTATAGACTGAACTGTTACGATCGATGTTTCCGAGTAAAAATGAATTTGACAATGTTCACGAGAAAACATGCATTAACGTTTAACATTATTATAGTTTGTCGTTGTCGTCGTGGATCAGGACACCAAGAAAAACGAGCACGTCTCTCTCCGCAATTAGTCGATGGTGAAGACGAATGCTCTCTCTCTCTCTCTCTCTCAGTATATATATAGTGTTCATGAAAATGGAAATAATATATAAGTTCTTAAGTTTTGGTAAAATTACAAATAAAAGCATAGTTTCTATTATTTTTCATATGGGTCCCTATTATCACGAAACGTTAGTAAGTAGGTAAATTTAAAGGAGTTAATGCCGTTATTTGAACTAAAAAACTACAGTTTGGCCCCTTCCGTAATTTTATGAAAGTAAAGTCGTCGCGACCATATGTCAATGTATGACTTGCCATTTAAGTGTTACATTTATGTGTTACACTGATGACCGACAAGTCATGCATGAGTTTATCTTTCTTATAATTTTTATTGGTCACTTTGAACGGCACAAATATCGGGACAGGACTTTATGAGCTAGAACACCAGAAAGTAACCTCATTTTCTTGCAAAGTTCTGATTACCATTTGAGCATTACCTATTTGCTCTCTTTAACAAAATAAAAATATATTTTACATACATTTTTTATTATAAAATTTATCAATTATATTAATAATTATAATAAATACAATATATAGGTGGCATAATATCATTGGACAATTATACTACCAAATGATCGGTTAATCAATTCAAATAGTTGAGTCATAACATATACAGTCCTTTAATTTCTATTGTTGGATCAAATAAAGGCGTAATTTTTTTTTGTTTATATAAATTAAATCCCTAATTTTATTAAAATAATAAATTAATTTTGTAATATTTATTTTTTATTATCATAATATAAGAATATCTAACGTAAAATTAAAGATTATTTTATTTTTTTATTAGATGCAAATAAAAAATTACACCCATTTATAAACAATTAGGGCCAATGTTCTTGTCTCAATCAAGTAGTCAATAAAAATGAAATTTATTAATTATTTGTTGGCTTGGAGCCCTTTTTTTTTATTAAGAAAACCATAAATTATATGACCACACAGAAGCAAGCAAGCCTAGCTACAAGGACCTGCTATGCTTTACACACTTGGAAACCATTATT
Organism: Swietenia macrophylla; assembly: GCA_032401905.1. Taxonomy (NCBI): domain Eukaryota; kingdom Viridiplantae; phylum Streptophyta; class Magnoliopsida; order Sapindales; family Meliaceae; genus Swietenia; species Swietenia macrophylla. The sequence continues at coordinate 7,368,809 of CP135567.1, read as the reverse complement.
GATAACGCCAAATACAATGCATACTTGAACAAAAACAACAAAGGATCATCAGCATCACGATCCCAGATGACCGAGACTTGATATTCATATGAAAATAGTAGGAGTAATTTCTGCCTTGAGTTCCCAAAGCTCAAATTTACCATCAACAAAATCGTAGTAACCACCCCTCAATGCTAGAGTGCCGTCTGCCACAGCCCTTTGAACGTATGGATAAGTCAAAAGATTGACCAAAGAAAAATTCACTGATTCCTGTATAATGATTAGCCAGTAGGGAAATGAGTTAGATTTATCATTCTTATTAATTACAGTCTTTTCAGCATCTGGGGTTCATGTATGTACCCTTTCACATTTTGCGTTTTGTTCTGTAGGACACAAGTGGCCATACTCCTTTTTGACCTTGGCCTTAGCAGGTAAACCGATTTTCACCCAATCATCAATGAAATCACTGCGCATCAAAATTTTGATGTATGAAATCGGTAAGCTAAATTAGCAATGTAGATGAAATCAATTTAGGATGAGTTATGTTTTCACAATTCAGTCGGGTAGAAAGCCTTACTAATAAGTGGAACCATCGTCCGGAAGAGACATAAGCCTCTCTATCCCACCGCATTTACTATGTCCAATGACCAAGATGTTCTCGACCTGTGTACAAAAATTTCTTCTTTTTTTTTATTAGAAGAACAATTGAAGAGAAAATGAGATGAAATTAAAATCTGAATTTGAAAGCAATTTTACGTTTAGATGAGAAACAGCGTATTCAATGGCTGCACCGACCCCGGAGTACCTTAACTGTGCATGCAGCAGAGCAGAGCAACAGTTAATAAATATTAGTTTTTTGGGTGATGTTTAATACTTGACAACTTGCAATCCGTAAGGTAAATAATTAAGAGGTAAATTCAATTTCTGACTGAATTACCGCGTTAAAAGCAGGGACCATGTTGGCGATATTGCGAACCATGAAGGCTTCCCCCAGTTGAAAATTCAAGACATGAGAGGGGCTGACTCGGGAGTCTGAGCATGCAAATACTAGAAACTGGAAGCATATATTAATTGTTAAGTGATCAAGCTGAGAGACATCCATATTCTCGCTCTGTGTGTGTGTGTGTATTTGACTCAACAATATTAAGTGATTAACCAGGAAAAGCAAACAAATTATGTGTGATGATCAAGTGTACACAGTACCTTTGGGTGCTGTCCTTTGGCTAGTTCCTCGAAACATTTTGGATATTTGCTGCAAAAATGCAAAAAGTTAATTAATTTATTGCAGCAATAAACTAATTATCAGTTAAAATCATAGGTTGGTTACTTTGAATTTTCTATGTTTTCTCAACCAAAAACAAAGAAAAAAGTTTCGGATGAGAGAAAAAAAAAGCGCTCTAATTTGTTGATGCAAGTCAAGAACAGGTATATAAAAGAGAATTAAGAAGGAAAAAGTGATCATCATACTCAAATTGGGAGGTCTTGAAATGAATGAACCCGTTTTTAATCCTCTCCACTGGGTCGCAAGCATTTTCTGCCTCTTCGTTCTCACTGCAAACCACAGTCAATATTAATTATTTCCAAGCTCATCTTCTACCAAAATTTTGTCTCTTCATGATTCATGAAGGTGGTCTTCGAACAACACCACTGTTTTAACATATTTGTGTATATTCTAAGATTTTAATTGATATACAGTACCGACACTTATTCCTTGAATGCGCTTGAAACCTAAATATTTGACCACAAGTTCTTGGTTACGGTAAATGATAAACTTTGCACCGTCAAATTAAGAGAGATGTAAATGCTCCACTAGGCATCAACAACATGGTGGTCAGTTCAAGGAAAATTATGGAGTTTAGTTCCCCAGATCATAATTTGTAGAAATATATGTGCTTCGTTGATCAATTTTATTCTCTTTTGTTTTCCAAGTTCACTAACGTGTTTCCAGCTTCAAGCTTACTGCCGACAAGCCTTTAATTTATTTTTACTATCACTTACTGATCAACATCCAATATCACCATAGCGCGAAGGCAGGTAGGTGATATCAGAAACCATGCATGCAGTGATGCATGCATCTATCGTGGGTATATAAATGAAGAATATGGTTGAGCAGAGCAAAAAATTAAACCTGAGAAGCTTCTTCATGCCTGGAATGAGCAATTCGGATGATTGCTGAGCCATTTTTATGCCCTCGTTCTGCAAAATTCATGAAAACATACATATAGACTATTAATTTATCTTCATAATTACTAAATCAATTAATATCTCGAATTAAAATATAAACAGTCTACAATAGGTACCGTTGTAAACTAAAACACCAACAACCATACCTTTCTAATTAAGGATTTAGAAGTTTAGGGAGTACTAAACAGAGGAAATCAACAAGTTAAGCACATCTTGCAGCAGCTGCAAGCATTCCTATTTATAGACTGAATTGTTACCCTTGTTTCCGAGGAAATGAATTTCACAATGTTCACGAGGAAACATGCATTAAACGTTTAACATTGTTCTAGTTCGTCATCGTTGTTGTGGATCAGGATACCAAGAAAAAGGAGCACGTCTCTCTCCACAATTGATCGATGGCGAAGATGACGACAGAAAGAAAATATATTTCCTTTCTCTCTCAGTTTTTTATATATTGCCTCCACAATCAATGAAGGAATTGATTGTCTCAATCGTGTCTCAATTTAATCTAAAAACATTGTTCGTTATTCCGACCGTACGTTTAGGTTAAATTATTTATCTCATGACTTGTTTGACTGGTAATCTGTAGGTTGTCTTATAAGCTAGATTAAATATTTAATATGAAAAGGAAATAATGATAATAATAATAATAATAGCAGAAGACAAAATAAGGAAACGAATTCCACGCGCAGTGGGTAAGACAAAAGAGGAGATGATTTCGTATTTAACTAGGAAAGATGTCTTTTTTGGGTCAGTGAGGTTCACGTGGGTAAATTGTATATGTTAATTATAACATAAAGTCCACATAGTGTGTGACTAGGTTCTTCCCACCTTTGTTTTCAGTTAAAACTCATGCATTAATTATTGAATCCTTTATTTGAAAATTTGCCAGCATCCGACAAGTTTGTGCATGGCTGCACCTGCAAGTTGCTTGAATCTGTGTCTCAGGAATCAAATTGTTCGAAAATTTTGCCATTGACTCGTGTTAAGCCAAGAGATTGGTTAACCAATTGATTATACGATTTCTTGTGCTGTACATGCATTTTAACCAGAAAAAAAAAGAGAGAGAAATTTGATAGCGAGAGACTTGCAAAATATGATATTGTAAGTTAATCAAGATCAATTTTAATACTTGATTTCACAACATAATCATTTTGCTTTGCAAGTTATGCTATGAATGAGCAACCAAATTAGATTTAACTCTAAATCTTACTCCATTTTTGGAAGAGAGAAACTCAATGCTGTTTTTTTTTTGGTATATATGTTAATGTGATTCAAATTTTAAATTAATTTTTACATTTTATTACTTCTTTTTATGTGAAAGAATTTAGTTGAGTCTTTTGAAGAATTAGCTTAGCAACTTTTTGAATTAATTAAACAACTAAATCAAATATTAAGCCTGTTAAATTTTGTATAAAAGTTATTAAGGTACATAGTTAACGGTAATTTATTTTGAGTTTAATTTAAAAGTATATAACTTTTACTAAAATAAAATTCAAGTTTTGAGATATTAATGAAATAAAAAGAAGAAGATTTTCTCTTTATTAAAAAAAATATTTTATTTATTATTTTTCTTGCTAATCTTCTTAATTCATATAATTTATTCTAATTACTTTTGATTTTTATTTTTAATGTTGCTCGGTTAAACTTGATTTATTGACAACTTTTACGAGTTTTATTTTTTTTATTCTTAATAATTAGATCTTAGAATTAACAATACATGTGACTATGAAAAACATACAAACATTCATAAGAAACACATAAATAAATAAATAAATATACACAAGTGTTAAATTGTTTCTAAAATTAAGTAGTCAGTCTTATCTCTTTGATGATAATTCGAAACAATATTATTTAAAAATATTAAGAGAAAGAAAAGACATTGACATTATTCATTAAAAAAGAAAATTAGAAAATCATCACACGATTCTTATAGTCTTTATATTAATTTTTTAAAATAAAAATAGTGAAAATATATCTGTAATCGTTTATCAAAAGGGATAATAATATATAAGTTTCTAATTTTTGGCAAAATCACAAATAAAGACATAGTTTGTATATTATGATGAGACATCTATAAGTAGCTTAATTTTCATTTGGTATGTAGAAATGTTGTCACACTACAATTCTTTGTTTTAATGTCTCCAAATATATGTGCAAGCTTCAGTTATGCCTTCTTAATCTTAAATATTCATGTATTACAAAGAGAATTGCTTGGAACTCTAAAGTCGAGCTGGCCCTAAAACTACCATTTTTCGATTAAATTTTGTTGTTCATGTTCTAATAATTTTATGCAAGTAAAGTCGTCAAGACCACGCATACATGTACGACTTGTCATTTATGTGTTACACTGATTAACAACAAGTCATGCATAGGATTATCTTTTTTATAATTTTTGGTGGTTACTTTGAAATAACACAAACATCAAACATGGCTTTATGAACTAAAACACCAATTAGTAGCCTCATTTTCTTGCAAAATTTTGATTACTATTTGAGCTTTTTCTATTTGGTCGTGAGCAATCTGAAATAAAAAATTTATTAATCATATAAATAATTATAATAAATATAATATACAAGTGGCATAATATCATTGGACGATTATACTACTAATAATATGGTTAATCAATTAAAATAGTAGAGTTACACAAGTAAGGACATAATTTTTTTTTTATTTATATAAAATAAAACCATAATTTTTTGACCATCACAGTATAAGAATATCTAACTTTAAAAGTAAAGATTATTTTACTCATTTCAACAAAAGTTAGGGGTCTATTAGATAGAATAGAAAAATTGTGCCTATTTATAAACAATTGGGGCCAATGTTCTTGTGTCATTCAACTAACTTATAAAAAACCCAAATTTATTAATTGCTTGCTGGCCTGAAGCCCCCCTTTTTTTTGAAATTTTCCAGGAAAGGAAATGATGGTAGCTAAGCATATCGAATAGAAAGTCTCTTAACACAACACAAATTCTATGACTACACAAAAGCAAGCAAGCGTATACAAGAACCTGCTCAGCTTTATTCAATTCACTTGCAAATCATTATTCGTAACGCCAAATACAACACATACTTGAACTGAAACAACAAAGGATCATCAGCATCATGATCCGAAGTGACCAAGATTTTACATTCATATGGAAACAGTCGGAATGATTTCTGTCTTGAGCTCCCAAAGCTCGAACTTTCCGTCAACAAAATCGTAGTATCCACCCCTCAATGCTAGAGTGCCATCCGCCACAGCCCTTTGAACGTATGGGTATGTTAAAAGGTTAACCAGAGAAAAATTCACCGATTCCTGCATAACAGTTACCCAGGTAGGCAAATGTGTCAAATTCATCATCTTTTTTAATTATAAAGCTGTTTTTACATGCGGTGTTTACGTTTGTACCCTTTCGCATTTTGCATTTTGTTCTTCAATTGGTAAGTTGCCATGCTCCTTTTTGACCTTGGCCTTAGCAGGTAAACCGATTTTCACCCAGTCATCAATGAAATCACTGCACATCGCAGTTGGATGGATGAAATTGGTAAGCTAGGTTAACAGTGTAGGAGAAATCGATTCATGAGTTATATTTTCACGATTTAGTCGGGTATAGAGCCTTACTAATAAGCGGAACCATCGTCTGGAAGAGACATAAGCCGCTCTATCCCACCACAGCGACTATGTCCAATGATCAAGATGTTCTCAACCTATACAATTTTCTTCTTTGTTATTAAAAGACAAATTTTGAAGAAACTCTAAATTTGAATGAAAAATTTACCTGGAGATTAGCAACAGCGTATTCAATGGCTGCCCCGACGCCCGAGTACTTTAACTGTGCATGCAGCAGAGCAGAGAAACAATTAATAAATATTAGTTTTTTTGTTGATGTTTAATACTTGACAACTTGCAATCCATAAGGTAAATAATTAAGAGGAAATTTCAACTCCGATCGAATTACCTGGTTAAAAGCAGGGACCATGTTGGCAATATTGCGAACCATGAAGGCTTCCCCCAGTTGAAAATTTAAAACATGAGAGGGGCTGACTCGGGAGTCTGAGCATGCAAATACTAGAAACTGAAAGCATATACTCATTGTTAGGTGATCGTGCTGAGAGATATTCACATTCTCTCTCTCTCTCTCTCTCTCTCTATATATATATATATATATTTGACTCAACAATATTAAGTGATTAACTTGAAAGCGAACAAATAATAACTGAAGATCGAGTGTACACAGTACCTTTGGGTGCTGTCCTTCGGCTAGTTCTTGGAAAAATTCTGGATATTTGCTGCCAAAAAGCAAAAAGTTAATTCATTTATTGCAGTAATAAACTAATGATCAATTAGAACCTTTGGTTGGTATTTTGAAATTTCTACACTTTGTCAACCAAAAACAAAGAAAAATGTTTTGGATGAGAAGAAAAGTTCTTTGACGAATAGCAAGCCAAGAACACGTGTATGTAACATAGAAGAAGGAAATCGTGATATCATACTCAAATTGGTAGGTCTTGAAATGAATGAACCCGTTTTTAATCCTTTCCACTGGGTCATAAGCATTTTCTGCCTCTTCATTCTCACTGCAAACCACACAGTTAATATTATTGTCAAGCTTATCATCTAGCAAAAGTTGGTCTATATTCATGATTCATGAAGGCGGTCATCTAACAGCGCAACTGTTTTAAAAAGCATATATGATATATTCCAAGAATTTAGTTGATAGATAGTACCGACGCTTGATTCAGTGAACATGTTTGAGGCCCAAATTAACTAGTCCGTGGTTATAGTAAATGAAGAACTTTGCATGGCCACTGAGAAACGATCATTCTCGACTAGCCAGGCAGATATTACATTATGAGTCATGTTCTTAATTTCGTGTTAATTAGCAGCCAAGCCAACCGAATAAAGAATGCCAATGAAAAATTATGGAAGTTTAATTCCTCAATCACACTTTGTACACCTATGCTTTAATTTGTTAAGCAATTTTTTTCTTTGGTTCTCGAATTCACTCGGGGTTTAAAAGCTTACTGCTGACAAGCCTTTAGTTCTTGCTATTACTGAAAACCTATACTTTGTGTAATCAACATCCAATATGCAAAATCATCATAGCCAGAGGGCAGGTAATATCAGAAACCACGCATGCATGAATGGAAATTGAGAAGGCTTGCAGTGATATTTATGTCATTATACACCAAGCGGATGATGAAAATATCTGATAACTTGCGTACAACAAATGATCAAATATCGTGGAAACGAAGAATATGGCTAAGCTGAGGCAAAAGAATTAAACCTGAGAAGCTTCTTCGTTCCTGGAATGAGCAAGTCGGATGATTGCTGTTGCTGAGCCATCTGTATATGCCCTCGGTTCTGCAAAATTCAGGAAAAATATATATAAAAATAAAAGAGAACATACTAATAATACCATGCTAATTTGAGTCTGTTGATTAATCTCCTTAACTATTACACCGATAATTAAATCAATTAATGTCTCGAATTACATGGCATATAGTCTCCAATCTAGTACCCTAAACACAAAAGGAAGAACCAACCGTTGGCTTTGAAGTTTAAGGGAGAGTAATTAAGCTTCCTAATCAGGGAGAAAAATAGCTATCAACTAAACAGACGAAAACACAAATTAAGCACATCTTGCACCAGCTGCAAGATTTCCTATTTATAGACTGAGCACTACATTTAGTCTTCTTGTCTTGGGGTAATTAAATTAAACATTGTTCACAAGAAACATGCATTAAACGACGAACAATCTAGTTCTTGTTCTCGATCACGCTACCAAGAAAAACGAGCACGTCTCTCCACAATTGGTAGTCAATACGATGGAAAAGAAAAGAAATTTTTTCTCTGGGATTTATATTTCTTCAAAAATGACATTTGATTATTGAACAAGCGCGCAGGTATGTACCCCAGTTGGTTGTCAAGTCACTGAAGAAATTGTAATTCGTCCCTCTATTTTCTCCAAAAATATTATTAGTTACTGTAACCGGTTGAATTATTGATTTCATAAACCACAATTACTTGTTTGACTGGTAAGTGGGTGTCTTATTAGAATTTTGATACACTAATAATGGAGTTTCAGTCTTCAATATGAAAAGGGGACTATAATAACATAAGATAAATTATGGAAACAAATTTCACATGCAAAGGATAAGATCATGAGAGCACGAACAATAGCATTTATCATCTATTAAGCCACAAATTTACTTGGTTACACATATATATTGAATAAATTAAGTTATCAGCAATTTTAGGAGTCTATGGTGTCCTATTTTTTTGGTTTTTGCAGAACACGATTTATGTTTACGCGACAAAAATATGTACATGTTCCATGGGAGTTGTTATATATATATATATATATTTTTCATGTGGAAAATGTATTGATCTCTTTGATTTATTAAGGTGCATTTGTCGTCTCTCTATCGTTCATATTTGAATTTTTGCTGCAAGGCTTGGTGGTTGGTTTTGACTAACGACATGTGGCAAGCATTAATAATGGAGTTCCCGACTCGTTCTCACGTTTATCTCGTTCTCATGCAAGTGTTTATTGTTCTCCATCTCTTAATTATTGAATCCTCTATTTTCAGGTTTGTGTTTGGCTGCCTGCACATATCACGAATCTCCTCTCTCACACAAATCTGATTGTTGGAAAATTTTGCCATTCATCTGTCAATAAATTAATGATAAGTTTCTTGTATTGTGCATGCATTTTAACCCAGAAAATGAGAAATGTGATAACGAGACTTACCAAATATTATCTAATCAGCAATCAAGATCAATGTATATGCATGCATGCGTCAATATCATGATAATTTAGTTTTGCAAGTAATACTATCACTAATCAAATGGGATTAACTCTAAATCTTATTATCATTGTTGAGAAGAAAGAAAGTGTTTGGTGTGTGCAGGCATTAGGTTGCTCCCAAAACCAAGTACTGTGTAGAACAGTGCATTTGGTATCCCAACTATTGATTGAATGACTGTGCACTCAGAGACTCTCATGAGTCTGTATTCTGTATATGAAGTCTCTTTTCTCCCTTCTGTAACTATCATCCGATTCTTCTTTAGGGCTATGTAATCTAATTCAAGACCCCGTTAGTAGACACTACATTTGCAGTGGAAATAAATCGTTGTCTCCTGATTTGATATGATAGCCCTTCTACTATGCAAGGATTTCCAGCACTTCAAAGAACAGAAACCCCAGCCCGGCCAGAGTTAAGAAAGTCTCGGGAGTCTTTTTCCTACACTGTGTTTTGCCGGAAAAGATTTGGCGAGTTAACGGTGATTGGATTTGTGAAGGGAAAATCGATACGATTTGATTGAGGCTCGTGAGGCCCAAACTTTAGCTGTTCTGTGGCCCGTTTAGGGACTGAAGTGTTAAAGCCCGACGATATCAAGTTAACCCAAGCCTGCATTGCCATTTAATTGTAAGACACGTGGATTTAACACAAATTAATATTTTTTAATAGAATAATAACATCCAGATCACTGATTTCTTGTAATTTCTCACCAAAGAAATAATTTATCCATTTGTATCATGTAAGTCCCTCATCCAGACCTTAATTTAAATAACGAATAATACTGAACATGCATACTCTCTTTACAAATTATTGTATAGGGATGATAATATTAGTGAAATGAATATACAAAAATTAATAAATTTATTAAATATATTAATTTTAAAAAATAAAATAATCTTCTAACGAAAAAAAAAAAAAAAGTGGCAAAAACAATAAAAATGATATTATCTGCACCGTTTTGTCGTCATTGAGTAGCAACGTAATCAGGAAGGAGCAGTCTTGGCTTCGAGGAGGGCAAATACCAAAGCTGACTTCACTGACATCATAATCATCGTCGTCGTCATCTCCTGTAAGCAGCTCCGCTATTGATTCAGCTTCTTTTTCTCTCACTTGCTTTGCCTAATCTTAACTGACTGTTGTTTCGTTTTCTTAATTGTTTCGAGGATTTCGAGTGTTATGGCGACTCAATCTCCGGCTCCTCCTAATCCGACGCCTGGAAATCCCCCTAACTCAGGTTTTCTTTATTTTCCTTTGATTTTTGTCGGGTCGATGGTCAATATTTTATTTTATTTTTTAATCTGAACTAAATCTTTGATCAAAGTGAAATAAGATTTATTTATTCAAGTTGGATTGGATAGCGCGCGAGCTTGCATATCCGATGTAGTTGATAAATAGTTGAAATTTCTCGACTTTATGTGGAACTCGATATGTTGTTTGACTGCTATGTTACTGTCTTTACAGAAAAAGAGGAAATTGATGAGAATCTTAATATTTCTTGAATTAGTGCTCGTGAATTCATGTTGGAATGAACTTACTTTTACTACCATGAAACAGTGAATTCTGGATTAAGTTATGGAGCTCCGTTATTGCAAATGAGATAGAGCGAATTGGGCTTGTTATAAATTTCATTTAAACATTACATCGTCCAGATTTTGCAGAATCATATTATTGCAAACCTCATACAACACGTTGTACTCAAATTGAGAAGTATTAGTAGTATAATGACGATTAACATAAGACATCATCTTTTTTCCGTGGATCTCACATTAGAGAGAGCTTAAAACTTCTCACTTCGATGTATATTCCAATGACAAAAAAATGGTCCTTCCCTTTTGTAATTTGAATTGCAGCTGCAGAGCCTGCACAACAAACAAGTGAGGCGCAGCAAGATGCCAGGCCAGAGGCTGCTAAACCTATTGTCTCTCCATCTGTGTTTGTGAACTCCGAACCAATGAGAGAGGAGCAAGTGCAGAATGCTGTAAAATTCCTTTCACATCCTAAAGTTAGGGGTTCTCCAGTCATCTATAGACGATCTTTCCTTGAGAAGAAGGGGCTCACAAAGGAGGAAATAGATGAGGCTTTTCGGCGTGTGCCTGTGAGCTAATTATTTATTTTCAGTTCTCTCTTACTGTGCTGTTGAATTGATTCTGAAGCAATCATCGGTTCTCTATTTGTTAGTATTTATCATTCCCGTTGGCATTTTCAGGACCCTCCTCCAAGTGCACAGGCAACTAGTACCAACCAAGGTAATGAGTTTTTTTATTAAAGCAAGTCATGTTTGCTATGCTGGTGATGTTCTTTGCATTTGAACAGAGTTTAGCTGAAGCTTGTATCACTGATGCTGTTTTTAATAATACAAGCAGATGGGCAGGCAAAACCACTATCTAACGTTCAGTCACAGGCCCCAACACTGGCTTTGCAACCACAGCCTTTGGGAGCTGCTCCTACTGCTGTCATTTCACAGGCTAATGCCTCAATGATGGCACGATTTCACTGGTATCATGCTCTTCTTGCCTTAGGATTACTGGCTGCCTCAGGTGCTGGAACTGCTGTTTTTATCAAGGTAACAACAAATAAATATTTTTTGTTTGCATCCTTAATAAATTAGTAATTGGATATATTGATGCCCAATATTCGTTTGCTGTTGCCATTATTGATATTGTATTGCATTTCTGAGCATCTTGATATATAGTAGCATGCATAGACTCTTTTCCCCAAATATTTATGCTTGACTCAAGGCCAAATGCATATTCTTGTTTCAGAAAACTGTTGTCCCTAGGTTGAAGTCTTGGATGCGAAAAGTTGTGCTGGAAGAAGAAGATGACAATGTAAAGAAAACTAATGCAAAAGCAAGTTTGGAAGAAGCAGCAGCAGCAGCTACAAAAGCAGCAGCAGCAGCTGCTGCTGATGTTGCAAAGGCAAGCCAAGAAATGTTGAATTCGAAAAATGAAGGTGTCATTCTAATGGATTTTAAGTTCATATACTCACGTTGCATATTTCTTAAGCTTCTTTACCATTTTATCTAATCTTTTTCTTTTTGATGCTTAAAATTGTTCATTAATTGGTAACAATCATCATGTACCCCAACCTTTTTCTTATTTTCAGAGAGGAGATATTTTGAGGAATTTATGAATGCGTTAGATGTGCAACTTCAGGAAATGAAGTCCATGAGTAATTCCATAAGAAAGTTGGAAGGTACATAGATCTTCCTATCTGTTCAATCAAACTTATTGCATAATGTTCAGCATTTTTGTTCTCTTTTCATCTCTATAGAAATTTGATTGCAAGTTTGATCTGTTAATGATGCTAGAATCATAGTTAGCTTATATGTGTATACCAAAGCATTGTACAAATTGCTTAACTGAAAAATGCATGTCACTGGGTTTTTAGCCTTTATAATTTGCTCCTTGCCAACTATGGAAAAAGTGCTCGCAACTATATACTTTTGGGGAGGGAGATGTAGAGTCCAGAAAACTAGTCTGTTACAGCAAAGATGATATATCCTTGAGAATTGGGATGCTCGTTGAAAATCTTCACTATCAACTGCTAAGCAAATATGGGAAATCATATCTCACCTAGGGAGACCTTGACTGCAGGGTTCAGGGTTGGGCAATTTTTAATAGAAACTTATGTTCATTTATAAATAATTATGTATATCTTCTGTCAATTAAGCTATAACTGTCGCTTAACATAAAGAAAATTAATCTCAATTATCCATGCTATCAGTAATTTTAGGATAATTTCAGAATAGATATTGAGAATACAGTGGGAAGAAAAATTTATGAGTCATGAAAAGCCAGAACCTCTGTCTCTCTTTATCCATGGACAGTTTAACTTTACTTGATTTTGTTAATTACTCACATGAATTTTAAATTTGTTATTGCATCAGTGAGAATATGCAATTAAATAAGTATATAATTAGTTCCTGATCACTCTGTCAGGCTATATTCTCTGTGGTTAGGTCAGTGCCTTGGGAATCATCAACAAGTAGATTCTCCTTGGTTGACTTCTAAAACATGTGATATTCTTGACAGTGGACGGGATTTGATCAATCTTCTTATTGAATATATTTCTTTCTGCATGTTTATCAGGACAAAGTAATATTTCTGGTAAAAGCTCTCTTGTCAATCAAGAAGATCACAGGGTCTCAGTCACAGGTGCACAGGTAAGCTGAAAATTGGTGTAGACTGGGAACTCTTCCACGGTCTCTACTCTGTAAGGAATACGTGGACCAAAAACATTCTGATTCAAATTTGAGTCCTCTAAGTTGACCTTGTAGTGATGCAAAATTTCTTGGCAGCGACCATATGTGAATGGCAAGGCAGACTTCATCACACCATCAGGTTGCTTATACTTTCTTGTGTATTTTTAATGGTTTGAATGTCTACATCAAATAACTGGAATCTCTGTGCAGTGAGGTCGTCCTCACCTCCTGCATCTGGAGAACCCTCTGTTGCTCCTCACCCGAAGTCATACATGGAGGCAAGTACTTTCACTGTGCCTTACGTTTCTCAGAAATCTTTATTCTCTAGACTCGAAGTTTAAATTTGTATATCCATGTCCATTTCTAGCTTCTTATACATTTGTAGCACTTTTTACTATCTTGCTGAACAGTGACTCTTAAGAAATGTAAAATTTATCAAGGATGCTTGTCTTGGCAGGGGTTTGGAAGAATTCTGCTCACTTGATTTTTGTAATTATGTTGCAGATCATGGCAATGGTCCAGAGAGGGGAGAAACCATCCAACATTAGGGTAACTAACTACTGATGGTTGAGGTTGACTTGTTTACTGGTCAATGCTAATTCTCAGTCTTTCTGTTTTAATATACAGGACATCAATGATCTACCTCCAAACCCTAATCAGCAACTATCAAATCCACGCTTAGCACCAAGAGCTAAGGTGTGCTTTTTCATTAGATTCATGGATTGCCAACGACTCTTTGAATGTGTTGGTTTTATTAGCAATTGGATTTCATAACTAAATAAGTTGTTTAGCATTTAAAGAGTGAGGTCGACTCATATAGATGGAGGCCATATCTTTATTTTGCACCATCAATTTTATAATTCCTACATCAATTATAGGTGGTACACAGTGTTGTATTACTCTCAACCATTTCACGTGTTAGGCATTGGGAATTTTTAAGAAAAACACTGGTATCTGATGGCTACCACGCATCTAATTGAAATGGTTCAAGACTGGCCTCTGATTTGCAAAGAGATTTTGAAAATATGACCTCTGTAAATAGTGAAAAAAGATTCATGAAAAGTTGGTGGCGTTTTGGTAAAATGCATTGAGATGTATGACTGAATAAAAAGAATCTTGATGTTCCTTTGTTTTACCCCGTACTGATTATTACTTTTTTGCTCCTACTTGAGTAGCCTTGGGAGCTTGGCCAGGCCCAAAATGCCTCGAGCCAAGTACTTCAGTCTCAAGTAAGCCAGGAAGGCCTAAATGGCAAGGTTCAAGATAATGGGCTGAACCATCAGTTAGATGATGATGGTTCAGTTCCTTGGTGGCGGCGAAAGAATGTGAGGATCACAGAGGTTGAAAATGAAGATGGACCTTATGGTGTGCGAACCAACGAATCACCAGTTCCAAGGACATGGGTTCCTCCCCAGCCACCTCCTGTTGTGATGCCAGAGGCAGCTAAAGCCATCCGAAGGCCAAAACCATCAGTTCAGAAAGAAGAAGTGGCTGGTGATCGGTCAGTATCTCAGCCTTCAGATGTTACTGATGAATTGCAGAGGGTCACAAAAATATCTGAAACAGGAGGTGCAGAAGGTATTAACGGTGACGGCCCAATGCTGAACTCAAGTGAGATACGGGAAGAACAAGAACACATCCACGAGGGGTAACTGAACCGAATGGAGATTTACTTTTTTCGATCAAATTGAGCCCCGGTACTCAATGTATGCTCTGGAGAACAACAGTAATTGCTCTGGAATATGAAGTTTCATGTGAAACAGTTAGCTTGATCCCAGACCAATTATCTATTAACTTTAGTAATAATGCAATCCGTTGTTTACTTTCTATAAGAGAATAAGGTTTCAAATTGATACTGAAAGCCCACGATTGTGAACTTTGTATATAAACTACCAATGTGTAAGCCCGTGGAGTGTAAGCTTTCTCCGCCTATAATTTTAATTGTAGTCCACTGTCTTACGCCCTGCACGACAAATGTATGTTGGTCTCCTCTACCAATTGGAAAACTTGGCTTTTTTGCATTAGGATTATCTTTCTTATCATCCACTTGCTCCGTAGAGCCTAATTTAAGTGCTTGCATTTGATCGCTAGCCCTCTCTTTCATGCGTTACGCATTTCTTACCGACTTCAATATCATACTGTTCATTGCTTTTCCTTTTGCATATTCATTCATATAAAAATTAACCTGCCCAGCCTAGTTTATTATCCATAAAGTGGTTGGGGATAAGGTAATTGTGTTTGTCAATGTCGGAAAGTGGTTATGTGAAGTGGGACACTACGGTGTTTGACTCACAAACTCCTTTCACCCAAAAACAGGGTCAAAGACTGTATTCTTATAATTATTATATTAATCGAATCTTTTGACGAAATTATCATGGCAAGGCAGCGGATTTAGACTGACGAAATTGCTATTGCAAAAATAAAGAGGTTGATCATTTTGTAGAATTGTTCTCCATAAGCGATGATGCTATCATGAAAATATAGTAATAGAGCGAGTGATGGGAGAGGCTGGGCCAGGTGGTCTTGTCGAGCTCTGCTGCGCAAGCAAGAGTAAGAAGAATGTGTTTGGGACTGCCAACATAAGCGAGCACTAAAAACAGCAATTCAATCGACAATGCGTCCCATGTAAATTACCAGACAACGGGCATTAAAAATTTCACTCCAATCTTAATTGGAAATCGAAATGGAAATGGAGACGGGGTCGTCATCATCACCCGCTCTATTTCTGCCACATAATTTTGGACATATTGCAATGGAATCAAACGTGGCTTAACAGATAAGAGTCCACGTCAAAACAGTACTTAATTATAAAAATAATAATATATAAATAAATTTAATATATATTAAATATTAAATTATAATTAATGTTTAATAAATTAAAATATTTTTGAATAATTTTTAAATTTTATAAATATAAATAATATTTTATTATTTAAAAATTTATTATTTTTGATACTAAAAATATGCTAAATCCAAATAAAGATCAACCATGTTGCTAATGTGGTTGACCTTCGCCAGGTTGCAAAATCACTTAGAAAAAGATTAAATTTCCAGACTGAATTTGAGAGTAGACTTGAAGGGAAATGTCTCATCAACGGGCAATTATCCCACATTAACTGACAAAATCAAAGGCGCTAAAGTTTGTATACGTTGCAATGGATTCATACGTAGTTAATGCTAGTAGTAAACGGCGTCGTAGTACTTACTGCCCACCTGCCAAATTGCTTGCTAGAAAACGCATCTTAGTTGACTGTTGCCAGGTGGCAAAATAATCACTTTCCACTAAATCCAGGATTTGAACTGATTCCGGTCCTGTCTTATCCTCGGGCGGCCATCCGATTCCATCCCTCCTCTTCTCGCAATACTCGCTCGTTTTCCTCATTTGTTCTTTGATTACCATTACTGTAGCACAGATAATTGATGCAAATTAAGTTAAATTATATGCCAAACATCCGCATGTGATTCTCGCACCACAAACAAAACTGTACATTTTGATTACCAAAAGTCTTCATTTGACTGCTTTCAGTGTTTTCTATTTATTGCCGCTGTCTGTGTGCTCCTAGCGTCAAATTTGAGCTTAGTTGAAAGATATTGTGATTGTAATGGCTTTGAATTTGCTATCTCCGGCTGAAATCAAGGCTATCTCCTTCTTGGATACTACCAGGTCCAACCATCGCCTCCCCAAGCTTTCGGGTTCCAGCTTCACTTCCCTCTTTGCCTTTTTTCTTTTTCTTAATTTTTGGCTATTGTGTTTTAATCAGTAAACAAGTCGAGAAAGCAAAATTCATAGCTAAGTTTTTACTGTCAGGCTTTATTTTTTCGGTTCTTCAGCTGCCAAAAGTTGGATAAAGTAAAAGATACAAACCCTTTTTATGGGTTGAATCCAGTCACAGCTGGATCTTGATATTCTTTTTTTTTTTTAGATAGCAGGCTTTCTTGTTTTCCTTTCGATTTTAATTAGGCTTTGGCTGATACTGTTTTGAAAAGTTTGAATGACTTGTATTATGGGCAATTGAAGGAAATTTCATTCTAATTAATGATATTTGGTATCAGTGTTTTAACTAGGATGCTTATTACTTGCATGCAGCTTTAATTACTTCCTAACATTCTTCACTTGTCAAACTCACTTGATAGTTTTGCCCAATCAGTCGTTTCGTTTTATTTTACTAAGTTTGATATTTTGATGGGAGTATCTTTATCAGTTTGTTTGGTGGTGACTGTGTTAATGTGTTTGAACTTTCCACTATTTTAGTTTTATTTCATTTTGTAGCAATAGCCAGGATGAAGTTAAAGGTTTGCTGGTTTCCGATTTTTTAGGTGGATTCTCTTTGAAGAGGAAGGATGGTGGAACGTCATTTGGCAGAATAGTTCAGTGTTTTGCTCAGGCACCACGTCCAGCCTGGCCAGGCCGAGCTGTTCCGGATCCAGGTCGCAAGACTTGGGATGGTCCGAAACCAATCTCTGTGGTTGGATCAACTGGTTCCATTGGAACTCAGGTACCAATCAACATCTGTCAAAGGCTATAAGAGCTGATGTAAAAACATTTATTAATCATGTTTTAGTTTTCTGATAAGTAAGAATTTATTGATAAGGAAAAACAAGAACAAACCTTATTGTCGAGGTATATGGGATCTGTTTAAAGTTGCTACGTGGAAAGAAAAAAGGTTTTTGCGAGACAACACTAGTGCTATGGGCTACACTCAATTACAAAAAACATAATGGGAATAAAAGCCAAAGAAGGTTTCCTGGTCTGCATTTGACCTTTAATCCTCTGACATTCCTCCCATTAAACTCATATTAGTTTTGATTTAAAAAAAAAAATCATTGATTGACTAGATGTTTTGTCTTTTTTCTAAACAAACAAATGCTGTGTGTACATAATTTATTTTGGCCAATCATCTTGCAGACATTGGACATAATTGCGGAGCATCCAGATAAATTCCGAGTTGTGGCACTAGCAGCCGGTTCAAACGTATCTCTTCTAGCTGATCAGGTGAGCACTCAGTTTCATAATGTTCAACAGAAAATGCAATAATCCATTTAGTATGACTTACAACCACCAGAGACAGTGATGGTCAAACCTGACCTTTATAAGTTGATTCATGAATTACATGATATCAATTGATGATAAACACCTGTACCTCAGCAATTTGGGTTTTGGAGAATACAACATCAGAAAAGTACTTTACTGTTATTGGTTTCTTTACATACAGAAAATTGTTTCACAGTGTTAGGAACTTTAAATTGGCAACATATATTTCTGTTCATGGTTAAATTTATTTGTTAACGTCTATGAGTATAAAGCTTTGAACTGGATTGAGTGTATTGAAAACCAGTATGATAGCTTTAGCTCTCTATAATGTCTTAGCATATTACAGGTGAAGACGTTCAAACCTCAACTAGTTGCTGTTAGAAATGAGTCATTAGTTGATGAGCTGAAGGAGGCTTTGGCTAATGTTGAAGAAAAGCCTGAGATTATTCCAGGGGAGCAGGGAGTTATTGAGGTAGGAAACAATTCAATTCTTCCTTTCTTTCGGTTCCGCTGAAGGAAGAAATTCTGATTATTGAGGAGACATTGTTTTGAATTCCTTTCCAGGTTGCCCGACACCCAGATGCTGTCATTGTGGTGACAGGGATAGTAGGCTGTGCTGGATTGAAGGTAAGTCTGCAATTTTAATATTGTATTCCTTGTTAGAATCCTGGATTGACTGACAGGGTAGAAGCACCACGATTTCAGTCATCAAAAACATGAATTTGCCAGCCAAAATTTCTCTTGTTATTTTTTTCACAGCCTACGGTTGCTGCAATAGAAGCAGGGAAAGATATAGCTTTGGCCAACAAGGAAACACTGATTGCTGGTGGTCCTTTTGTCCTCCCTTTAGCTCACAAGCATAACATAAA
Organism: Swietenia macrophylla; assembly: GCA_032401905.1. Taxonomy (NCBI): domain Eukaryota; kingdom Viridiplantae; phylum Streptophyta; class Magnoliopsida; order Sapindales; family Meliaceae; genus Swietenia; species Swietenia macrophylla. Next base: position 7,349,749 of record CP135567.1, on the reverse strand, counting down.
AATTCTTCCAGCTGATTCAGAACATTCTGCCATATTTCAGGTATGAAATATGTGTTGATTATTGACTAGATCCAAATAATTGCATGTAAATAATAGATGCTTCTATTGCTTTTATGTTATTTTTATTGTAATTTTGGCATTCACATAGGTAAATAATCTTTCTTGCACTGCATGATCTGACCAGAGTTAAGGAAATCTCCTTTCTGCAGTGTATTCAAGGGTTGCCGGAGGGTGCACTTAGGCGCATTATTTTAACCGCATCTGGTGGGGCCTTCAGGTGTGGGATTATAGTTCTTGTTAGACTCTTTAATCTTAACATCTTCTCTGGGATTTTTGTTTTCCTTTTTCCTGTAATGCATAAGTAACTCATATTGGCAGTGTTAATATTCAGGCTCAAACTTCTTTCTTGGACTTACATTTGCTTGTTTAGTTTTATTTTGCATGTAATCCATGTCCATTTATGCTAGATATACATATTGATTTTTTCAATTTTTTTATGTTCATGGTGGTTGGATATTTGATCTGACAGATAAATATTTCAATGGAAAAAATTTGGTACACCACTTTTTCCTGCATTTTAACTATTATCAATCGGCTGCATTGTTTGACAACCAATTTGTTCACCTTGTTATTGACAGGGATTGGCCAGTTGAGAAACTGAAAGGAGCTAAAGTAACTGATGCATTGAAGCATCCTAACTGGAATATGGGAAAAAAGATTACTGTGGATTCTGCCACCTTGTTCAACAAGGTTTGTTTTTGTCTAATGTCTCCATTAACAATTTGCTACTGAGTTAAGATAAATCACACTCTTTTATCATTTGACAGGGTTTAGAAGTAATTGAAGCTCATTATCTATTTGGAGCTGAATATGAAGATATTGAGATAATAATTCATCCACAATCTATCATACACTCAATGGTTGAAACACAGGTATCACTCTTTCCAGATGTCGTGCTATAGTAGCAGTGCCATTGAGATGATGTGAACTCTCTGTGCAATCATGATAGTTGTTTCTTTTCTTCTTATTTCTGTCTTTGTACCTATATCTTTTCAGGATTCTTCTGTTATTGCACAGTTGGGGTGGCCTGATATGCGTCTACCAATCATTTATACAATGTCTTGGCCAGAAAGAATTTACTGCTCTGAACTAACATGGCCTCGTCTTGATCTTGCCAAGTAACTGACATTTTACCTTGTCAAATTATGCTTTTAAATATCTTCTGTTTTCTTTTAGAAATAAAAAGTCCTTGTCATTATATTTCAGAATAAGTAAATTTCTGCTTAACTTCCTGACGTAGTTTTAATTTCAAAAGTGACCCAAATTCAACCCAACCCCTTGACAAACTTCTATCCATTAAACTTGTGGCTAGGAATGATTATTTAAAATTCAAAATTGAATTTTTCTGCCTGTGCAATTAAGTATTCTAGTGCCAAGAAAAAATTACTGATATTTAACGTTATTACATACTTACTGAGTATGCCTTTCATCTAGTTTATCATTTCACCATGGAGATTGATATGCCTTAAAGACAAGGATGGATTGTACTGTGCTCCTGTGTTGAAACGAGTACTTTAACTGTTCCATTTGTATTGTTCATGCATGATGCATAGCAATTAAGATGGTTGCAAGTATTTGTATTTTGTTCTGCCCCCATCATTTTTTCTTTGCAACAAATGTTTTAATGATGTGAAGCCTCTTGCTGTGGGGATTGTTTAGTTGTGATGTTTAAAACAATCTATCATTGTGTTCATATGCTAATATTCATTCTTAGATGTGTGACTCTTATTGAAAGAAATGATGCAGGCTTGGTTCATTAACGTTTGTGACTCCTGACACTGCAAAATATCCATCCGTGAATCTTGCCTATGCTGCGGGACGGGCTGGAGGCACCATGACAGGAGTTCTTAGTGCAGCAAATGAGAAAGCAGTAGAGATGTTCATTGATGAAAAGTATGTATCTTTTGTCTCAATATTGTCTTGATAGAAAATGTTACTTTCTGAACTTTGAAGACATCTTGTTGAGTTTGTTTTCTGGTTTTGCCTTCAATCTTGTGTGATTTTATCTTTAGACAAGGAGCATACCAAAGAACCCTAAATATGCTCAATGATAATGATACCTGAGTTATGCTGCATAACTCCTGAAATACGTACGTAGTTATTTTGTCATTTGTAGGAAATAATATTTGAAATTCATTGACTTCGATTGTCTTATGATTATTTCATTCAGAAAAAGCTGTGTGTGACAAGTCGGTTTTCTTGCCAACAATTGTGAACTTCCTAAACTGTGTTAGTACTACACCCATGAAAAGAAAAGATTTTTCTTGCGTGATGATATGCCCTAAAGTTTTAATGATACATTTCTAGAAATGTCCAACTGCAAGTATTTTCTCGGTGCTTCGTTCCAGTTTGCTAGATAAATTAGTTCGCGTGATGTCTTATCTTGCAAAATATAGAGTTAAGATGCAATGTGTACTTCGTATACAGGATTAGCTATCTGGATATATTCAAGGTTGTGGAGTTAACATGTGAAAAGCACCAGGCAGAATTGGTGGTGACGCCTTCCCTAGAAGAAATAGTACATTATGATTTGTGGGCACGAGAATATGCAGCTAGTTTGCAACATTCAACCGGTAGAAGCCCTGTTCTTGCATGAGTTACAGCATCGATGCTCTAATATGAGAATCGAAGGTATGTGTTGACTTGTCAAAAAGTGCATTCTTGCCGTGGTATGTGGACTGGGTCATGGAGCAATTGTAACTATGTATGCACAAGTATATAAGGTGGGCATTCAAAACATGTCCCCCAGTTTATAGGTGCAAATGTATGAATGCATTTTCTAGCCCATTGCGGTATTGATGTTTTCTTATTTAGTCAAGGAAAAAAGGGAAGAATTATAAGGAAATCGCAAAAGATAGAAGAAATTTTGCAACTCGCACCCAAAAAATTACAGCAGATTTGTGTTTTTTGAGGTTTTCAAAAATAATATTTTCAAGAACCGAAAAACAAAAAGTTTAATAGTTTTTTTTTAAAAAATTGAGCGGAATTACAATATAAAACATGTCTAATGTGTAATTAGAATGTTCCACGGTTATAATGCAGAAGCTTTCTTTCCGGTAAATGTAAATTCTTGTTGCAGGTTGTGCGCTCTCCGACAAATGTAAATTCTTGTCATGATTGAATGTTTACCGTCAACCTAAAATATTAGCTTGGCAGATAGTCTAAAGTCTTTTAAGCTTATTTATTTTAGGCTTGCTTAATTAATCCTATGATTGTTGGGGAATTCACGTCTCACACAGTATTTTTTTATTGACTTTTAAGTTCATTTATCCTTAGCTTATTTGATTTATATTGTCCATTCTCACAATTTTTTAAGAATTTATGTCCCACATAATAATTTTTTTGTTGACTTTTAAACTTATTTATTATTGTATTCTTTAATTTATATTATTCGTTTCTACAATTTTTAAGAGATTTTTATTTCACACGATAATTTTTTATTAAAGTGTAAGATGCAGAGTTTCGCTTGCAAATAAAAATTTAAGTTTGTTCTGATATTATATCTATTACGGATCAAATATTTATCATCGACCCAAAAAATTAATCTATTAAATGAATGTGAGTTGACATTTTATGTAATCAATAGGTGTGGGGAGACTGCATACAATATGTTCTTTAATAATGGATCATATACAGTATAATGAATTAATGTCCACGATAAGCATAATCCACCATAATTTGTGCTGTTCTGGCTAGAGATCTTTAACTTATAGGTCCATAATTTATGGTCCATGCTAGTACTGCATCGATTATTACATATCAACATCAGTGAAAGCTCTAACCTTTATTAGAAATTTACAACTGTTTTAAAACAGTACTAGCTAGCAATTATCATCACTTTCCTCTTTCGTCAGCTTGATATTTATTAAGATGCATTATCCGACGGTGGCGGTGCCGACCCACAACCCTTTTTGAGCTATAAAGTTAGGATGGGCAGTTTAATTAAGTTATCACTTTACTCACCAGAAAGTTCAGTGGGAAGCAGCATATTAATTTCTGGGTTATTTCCTTTTCCTTTAGCCGTTTGGAACCCATGTTTTATTTTGGAGGCTATTGGATTTGCAAATTGCAAATTTCTTTGAGGATTTGCAATGTACACGTTTATACTGAAATTGGGTATCCGACAATACAATTAAACACCCACCAGACACGGATGACTTACCAAGAATTCTTTTGTCACATTGTCCCATTCTCTGTCTCTCTCCATAGAGTCGAGCCAAAATCATAACCATTTTCTTCGTTAATTTCGAAGAAATTGTTGAAAACATATGGGATTTAGCCATTTAATCCTAGCTTAGGTTGTCAATCTAAATGTTAATAAAAAGCCTCCAACTATTGGGTCCCAACTGTAGAAAAAAGCAATCGCTTTCAAACAGCTAATACATTCTCCATCTTCCAATGGGTGTTAGCAAGCATCGAAATCTATTCCTCCGATTTTATACTTTTTATGTGTGTCAATGAATGGTCATCAGTCATGTAAAATGAGGAAAGCAAAGCTGGCTCTTTTTTCTTTTTTTTTCTAGCTTTTTCCACAGCAGTCCTGTGCTTATAGCAAGTAGGTTTATGGTCTGCGATAGAGATATGGCATTCTAATGGTAGAAACATTGGGATGGATGTAGACATGAAGATAAACATGGCATGCCATTTACAGGAAAAGAAGAAAAAAAAGGAGCATTTGTGAACATGGCATGGCCAGCTATTCATCAAGGAATCCACTCACCCACTCAGTCACTAAACTCTACAATATACATGTAATCTAAAGAACATTTGGAAATTTGGGAGTCATCCAAATACCAAATGTATGATTTTCAAGGCAAGTGTTATGGTAACTCTTCTCTACTAATGTTAGCAAGGGATACTTTACACATGCCACAGCCATATATACATGCTTTGGTGGTTGAGCTAGGATTTTTACAATGATTAATTGAATCAATTTTCTGTGAATTTATCATGATTATTAGTCCTGAAATTCAACCCAGAAAAGAAAAAGAAGATAACTTGTGCAATGTGGGAACGGTGTGGAAGCCATAGAGATTTGGTCGAGTACCCAAGAAATATGGGTCGCTGATATGTTGTTGCTAGTGATAACAGGGTTACAGCTTTTGGCTTTGTTACATATGCTCCACCTAAAAAAGGTAAAAGAAAGGATGTGAAAATACCCCACTGCTACTTACTCAGTCTTCTCCCTTTGTGCAAATGTGTAGAATAAGCTGCAACAAAGCGTACTCACCTCAATCATTTACTAGTTATCTTCTTCTTCCTTTTTTTAAGAAAAAGAAAATTCTGTTTCTTGCTTTGGAAGGTAGAGAGACCAAGAGCATATAGTTTCCAGGAAGTAAACCAAAAGGTGTCCCTTTTTTAAAGCATCACTGCTTACTACTCTGATTTCTAGATGAATATGAATCTAATTCCATAGGGTTGTTAGAGATTAATTTGCTTTTCATTTTCTTCCATAGATGGATGGATAACCTTAGACTTTCACTGCTACTAAAAATGTTTATTAACAAGCACTTTGTGTCTTTGTTCATATTCCATGGTCATGTTAAGTTTCTTTTGACCCAACACTTAATATCGGATCATCTTCAGAGATTTCCTCGACTCCTCATTTCCCTCTATTGAGACCAGACACTGGAAAGAAAGAAGCTATCTCTTTTATTTTTGAACTTTTGCTTTGGTAGAAGAACACGACAAAAGACATAGACCAAGACCCCTATTTCTTCAAATAGGACATAAATTAGGATATTGTTAACGAGTTATTGCCTTCTTGGATCCCACCAACGACTAAATGTACTCAGCTCCTCAATTGAAAATTGGAAAAGAAATCAGATATGATTTCATTCCATTCGTATGCCTTCGACTCTTTCAGTTTCCCCACCCTCCAATCACAAAATCACTCTTCGTTTATTCTTAGTTTATTGATAATTAAGTACATATAATTCCCACTTCTTTTTTCAAATTCAAAATCAATAGACAATAGTCTGGCCTGCATTGTTTTTCTTACCTGTTTCCATTATACTATTACTTGTATACATTAATATAAACAAAAATCCAACCAAATTCAACATGAAGCAATAAATATGTAAAGTAGATTGCTTGAGATATCTAATTGTCAACATATGATTATGTAATGTTTAGGTTGGGTTACATCCCAGCAAGGTGCCGCAATTGATGATTTTCCCATTACCAATTTTTGATATTGACTTTGTAACTTATGAATGTCTTAAGTTGTCATTACTGAAATTAAGATGTCAATGATTCACATTAAAACACTGATTTCTGATAGTTTAAAGATCAAAACGTATTATTTCCTTTGAATGCTTGGAAGTAATGGGTGAAATTGTACAATGAAACATAAATACTTTTCTCTTGGAATCACAGTGTTTCATGGAAAATATGCAGTCCATGATCATTACATTTTATGAAAAATATGCACCCATAATAATTGACCAAAAGACTTGGAATTTTCAGTCTACTTGTTGCATTGCACTTCTCAAATATACCGTGTGAGATCCACCAAAAAGCCTCAGACCGTCGAGAAATTTATATGGAAACCCGACGCCGTCGAGAACCAAGGAAAAAAAAGAAGAAAACTTAACCAACGCTTTTCTAAAAGTTTAGCATATAATAATAACACAAACCAAAATCACTCATTATATTTATTTACACAAAATTAAATTACAAAAAGGAACTCATTATCATATATAATCCTCAACCCCAAGAAAAAAAAAAAAAAAAAAGGTCACTAATACAAATTATATACCCGGCTGGCTTGGAAAGAAAATTTAATGGGAGAAAAGAGCACTTTGGAAATTTTTTTCGGATTCGTAATCTTCAGGATGGATGCAAATTCCTGCTCGAGCTACTGACGTTGTTGAAGAAACCAACCAAATCCTGCCTGTACGGCAGATACGATCTCTTGTTATGTTCTTCTTTGATGGCTCGGTTCTTGACATAATGTTGTTCAACAGCTTTAACTTTCCCTGCTGCTGCAGCTGATGGTGATGATGATGATGATGATGATTTAGTCTCTTTGTTATTGTTATTATGATCTTCGTGACCGTGCTTTTGATTGTCATTCACGTTCTTCTTGTTGGGCGTCAAGAACACAAACGTGTCTTTCCCATCACTGTTACTTCTGTAAAGTAAGTCTCTGAATTTCCATCTCTTTGACGATCCTGTTGAATTGCTCTTCTTGCACGATCTCCCCGGTGATTCTCGATGGCCAGAAGCTTTTGGCGTCCAGACGCAATACGTTCCCGGCTGTAAATTATCAAGATCGTCGGCTTCTGATGATGAACAAGAAGCAGAAGCAGTCAACGTTTCACGTTCTTCGCACATAAGCTTTCCCAGTGGCAACCGATTCGTTTTCGGTTTGCTGTCGGTGCCGCTGGTTCGATGCTGGGCATCGTCCAACAGCAAATCTGTGTTGAAGAGTGGGTAAATTGGCTTAATTTGACCGTTGTAGAAGATTTCATCAGCAAAGATAGGAGAGTCTGGTTTTCTACCGAGAACATTAAATTCAAATTCATCTTCATCATCGGCCTCTCCAATTTCGTTGCCGTCATCGTTGTCACAGCAAGTAGTACCCTTTTCTTCCATCTGCTTCAGCGAAGAGAAGGAACCACTTCCCGTGTCATCCCAGTGGAAAATATCAGAATCCGAATCAGATTCATTCCCCAACTCCTCAACAACTCTTGCAGCAATCTCAGCAAGATTGGCTGAAGAGTAGCTGTTAAAGCTAGGAGAGGTTGGAGAAAACGAAATAAGTGGGCTTGCCCGCATTTCTTCCTTTTTGTTCCGTGGCAGACTCTGCTGATAAAAGAGCCAAAAAAGAAAGAAAGAAACACAGAGGAAGAAGGTGGTTGAAATGAAATGAAATGAAGGAAAAGTTTGGGATATATATATAACAGTAAAGTGTGTGAATGGCTATGAAAATTATTATCTTTAATTTAATTAAATAAATCAAAATTTGTAAAAAGTACAGGTTGAATGTTCATAACAACATTTACGCGCTTTCTCTGTCTTTTTTTTTGTCTTAGGAAGGTTTGGCTTTGGGCTTGGCCGTAGGTAGAATCTGGTTAAGATGTGACCAATAATAAATCTGGTAAATTACTTGTAAGAATTTTCAATTTGTTTGTAGCATTAACACATGCATGCGTGAGGGAGAAGCAAAACGAAAGTATGTTCACACCTGACCCAGGGCAGACGTGGAAAGACTGAGTAAGTGAAAGAGGGTGGCTTTGTTCCCGCCTGTTTGGATAATCTCCTCCTCCTTCGGATATCTCTTAAAATGTTCTCCCTTCTTCTTCTTCTTATTATTTTTTTTTTTAAAAAAAAAAAATTAAAATATTAATAAATTAAAATTTGTTTCTAATTTTTTAAATAATAAACATTTAAAATTATATTTTAAATTTTTTAATTTATATAATAAAATATAAAATTAATTTATAAATTTTATTATAATATCATTTAAATTATTTATTATAAAATTTTAATATTAAATTAATTGATACGTTTTCAAAAATCAGGAATAAAAAAATATAGATGGTAATTGTGAATAATATTTGAAATTTATTGTTAATAAGAAAATAGAGGAATTTTGATGGCGTAGCAAGGACGGCTGGCGCGATCAACGGGGCTGATTCTCACACGTGTAGTGCTAACCATCACAGTGTGAAGTGCTACCCAACACGCGTAGAGATGAGATCCTCACACGTGTCACACAGCGGCAAATCCCTCCCAAGGCCAATTTTCACGAGAAGGACCTTCAACATCGAAATTAAACTAATCATCAAACAACAAACGGACTTTGCTAACAACCATCAAATTAAATCATCGGCATCGATTCAATATGAATATTAAAACAATTCTTCCCATAAAAAAAAAAGAGAGAGAGAGAGAATTAGAGACTCAAATCAGTGACCCAACTTAAAACGAAAGGCAATTGATTTGAAAGCCTTGTTTTGGAAGGAAGTAGTAGCAATTCTATCAAGTAAGTTAAGCTGCCGTGGCCAATCAATCTGAGACAAATGGTGCAAGACAGATAACATAGCATAACCTTAACCTCTACCTCTACCTCTACCTCTGCCTCTGACGGGGGTCTTAATTAATTAATTAATCAATTAATTGATAATCAAGTACAAATTTTCTTTTACATGAATATGATGTGTGTGTGTGTGTATATAGGTGGTGGGGTTGGATGGATGGGGAGGTTGGGCTGATTACTACGTAAGCATTATGATAGGTTTGGTGTCACCTACCGATCCAGCATTGGTTTATAATTTTTATATTTATTTATGTATTTCATTAATTAATTAAATTGTTAATGAATGATGTATGAAAGTACTAATTCTGGAGTTTGATATATCTGTATGACGGAGAAGATGACTTGTATAAGACTACTGACAGTGGCAGATTGAGAAGCTTCTTCCATAAACAACAGCAGATCTTACATGTCTTTATCATAACTCAGTTTCAAGATCATGTTTTTTTCTAAAACAATTCTACAAGACTTTCAAATCTGTGTGTATCTTCTTAAAGTTCTAGAATTATTGTAGACATGTCTCCTTAATTAAATAAATTATACAGTGTAATTGTAAAGGGGCTTGCAGTCAAAACGTCATGTCCATTTACTTTAGACCCAAGATAACAAACAAAGCGGTGCATTTCCATTTACTTCTAGAACGCATCGTTTTCAGCTTTGATCATTCAATGAAATAGCCTGGAGGACAAGTATACGGCTGGTTGGATAGCTGGATGCCACCAACGACGGAATAGTTCGCACTTGGTGAATTAATAGACTTCAAAGGGAAATGGGTCTTGGGCTTCCTTGTGACCTGAATCCGGTCCAATTTCGTCAATTTTTATAAATTAACTGGTAATTTATCTTCAGATCATCTTTTACAGGGATGTGGGCTTGGGTCATTTGTGTTCTTCCATTCACTCAACCAAGCTGACCAACCAAGCCGATTAGCATATGCAATTGGGCTCAGAGCAGTGCTCAGAATATCCAGTCTGAAAGATTGGAACATGGATAAGCAAAGGACTGGCTCAATCAAAACGCTGATCTATCAACTGTTGATACATTACTTCAACTGCTGAGAATATCCAGTTGCATAACAAGCCGTGTGATATAAAATAGAAAAATGAAACTTCTGTGAAAAACTACTGCACTAAGTATTCAATTAGTCTGCATCTGCCCGATCATCTTCAGCACCTTGAATTAGTTGTGATAAAAAATGCTGTCAGTTTCACGTCCCTTCCCTTGTTCCTGATGTCAACTTATCTCTGATCCATTACAACTCCACCCAACAACACACAAGATTGTATTCCGCTCAATTCGTGGTTCCATCTTGAGACATCAGATGTTGAAATCCAGTTTATTCTCAGAGCTGATGAAGATCCAAACGTATAATTCATCAACAAGATTTACTAGTACATAAATTTATGATACAAAAACTTAAATGAATCAGGAATAAAATATAAATAGCATAAAATTAAAATTCATGAATGAATCCACTAAGAGCAAATAACACCACAAAAAGGGATTACGTTCTTCCAATGATCAGATAGGTTTGCTCATAAAACACCTACCAAAAGAATAAAGGAGAAGGTAGAAGGAATCCAATTAAATTAAAAGCATTTGTCCTCCAACTTTTTGTTGCCCAATTATTTCAGAGTTTGTTCCACCCAATGAACCTCAGATTTTATTCACTAAGAGAACCTTGCTTATATGCCAGAGAGTAACATACAACACAGCAATCATGTTACTAGAAGAAACCAAACTTTTTAAAGTAAGATTCTATCTAGCCTTGGAAAGTAAAGAACATCAATAATTCCTTGCTTTGCTACTTTTAGCAACAAAGTAGATGCCACAAAAACCAGGGTTTTATAATGATACAAATTGAATATTATTGGGGCAGAAATCAATATACCAATTTAAGGAGACTAGTAGGCACTACATAGTAAACAACTATGACACAGAAAGGAGAACGTATGCTCAACATACTCCTGTATTTGAATATATCAGTTCCACTCTTTCATTTTAAAGGATTTAACTACAAAAGAGCTGGCGGAGGAACCCCATTTTGAAATAGAATGTAACTTCCTTCTTTCTACAAACAACATAATTGGTACATTCCCCTTACACAGCATAAGTGACAGTGTCCATAGGCAAGAAGGGACAACAAGAATAGTCTATGATGATGTGCAGTAAATTCTATTAATTAGAGATGTGCTCATATCATCATTAACATCTTATCATCATCATATACATGCTATTCTCTGAGCTGCAAAATGCCAAGCATAACAAGAATACTCTTTTCAACTGTACCTTGGCTCTATAAGATTTGATAACTGCAATCAACAACTGGTCTCCTGCTATTTGTCTCACTCGTTGTATGAGTTCTTGCCGTGATATTTTCTTTCCCTGAAAGGCAACAAGTTCAAGGACAAACTCATAAATACTGAGAATAAAAAAGAAAAGGCCAACCAATGTCCAGCAGCAACAAGGTGGAAATACTTACTTTGTGATCTCTATGATACTTGTTGATCAAAGCAATGGTCGGTGGAGGCAAGAAGTTGGATAGTGCAGAGATTAGAGTTGGAAATGGCATCCAAGGTGAAGTTGGCCTCCTCAAAGTATCTTGATCTCTCCCAAACCCTACACAATTAAACAACTAAGTCAACTGAATAAAACAATCCCCATCTAATAATTACCAAAAATAGGAAAACACATTCTAACAATTCCATATCAATAGTTCCAAAAAATATTAGAAAAAACACTAGTTGCTTACCCTTCAAAGAAGGGGGAGCCTTAAAACTTATCACATACTCCGGCAAGATATGAGTGTTCATGTTAGTGCTCCAAAAAATATACTTCTTTGGGACCAATAAACTGTCCACACCAGAATCAAACTCTGCAGAACTCGGATGATGCTGATCAGAGCCAGGATGCACAACCTCTGCCTTTCCCAATATAACACGACACAGCAACAGATACCGCATCCCTTCTTTATCAACAATAGAGTTTTTCATACTGTAGAGAACAAAACAAGATTAGCTAACATAATACACATCACTCATTCATCAATAAAATCAAAAAGCAAAACCATTAGATAAAGCGTACCATTCCATAGGAGAATCATCAGGAGAAAGATAGACGCCGGAACCATACAATCCATTGGTTTTAGGCTTCCTACTATAGCCAAAACCATGCTCCATAATCTTGCAAATCTCATCTTTTGTGCCAGCATACCAAGCATACTTCACATTTGCATCCCCCCCACATTTTTCAGCCACTGCTTTCGCAAAAATCTGAAACGACTGGACTTTGGCTTGTCCCATAACACCGCTAAATGAGTTTCTATGTACAGAAATTATCTCAGCTTGAGATCCAAGAACAACCAAACCCGTAATCAATCTTCGTTTAATTACGTCATAAACTTTGTCTCCTTCATGTAGACTAATCAAACCGTTGGAAAACGATGAGTGTCGATCTAAGGTAGGACCCAAAACAGAACTTTCACAATCCGAAAGTGATGATGATTCTTCATCACGCTTAGTATCTAAACCTGAATTGAAGCTAATTGTTTGCTTTGAATGATTCTCTAAAGTGCGTTTTGTAAGATTGTTAGAGGCTAAAACGCTAAACCCATGTGTGATTTCATTTCTATTTGCCATTTTGAAAAGACTAAAAACCGAAGAATGTTTACAATCTAACAACAGAGGCAAACAGACTCTAGATTACGGTTAAGAAGAGAAGAAATTTCAAATCGAATTGTACAACAAAATGGAATTGAAACCCGGGAAAACACAAAAAAACATCTACGGAGAAAAATCGACGAATTGAAAAAAAATTATAGAAGTCAAAATCAATCAATCAAAACGATGCAGTTACATGCAAATTATAAATGAAAATAACAAGACACGAAGGTATACGCCCAAATAACACGAGAAAGAACATGAGTTTGGACGGCGTGCCTAAAACGTTTAAAGCAAACGAAGATACATAGAGGCTACGAATCCGGTGAATTTGAATTGGGTTGAACAGAAATGAATTGAAGAGATGGTAGCGATACTTGGCAGGAAAGAAACGCAGAGTATTTATAAGTTATTTAACGCAACCGCCAATTTTGGTTTCGGGTCTTGGGAATGGCGGTACAGCGCTGGCGGTTTCGGGGCCCGTCGTTTTGGTCAAAAAAAGAAGAGGGAGAGAGGCGGTACCCTTCTTCACGGCAAATGGATTTTTGAACCTATTTAAAAAGACCAAAATATCTTTTAGATTATGCTAAAATTAAACGGGCCTAACTTTGGTTCGTAGGAAAAGAGCCAGGGAGCATGTGCTTCACACCAGCCCGATGACGGGTGTCATGATGGTACTGATTTTTAAAAGATTTAGGGATTCGAGGTTGCTCATTTTCTAGGAGTGTTTTCTGGGTAATAAAAATTTTAAAAAAGCAAGTCTTATTCACAAATCAAAAAACTGGGTTAGTGATTTTTAGTAAGTTGGACGTGTTTTAGCTAAGTTGGTTTGACCGTATTATGTAAAGACCAAGTGATCAAATTGCTAAATATCATCAGCTTGGCTGCTTTCGGGGAGGAATCGCGTCAATTGTGGTAAGCGTACACGTACGTGGGCGTGGGCACGTAGTAATATGTTAATGGTGTGTCCTTTACGTTCGCTTGATTTCCAAGCGAACTGCTAAGGGCCAACCTATGGGCTAAATCAACAGTTATAAAAATAGCCCAACTCACTGGTCGGGTGCTTCGCACATGCAAGTTTTCCAAAATAGAATAAGAATCTAAATAATTTATTTTTTTAAAGTGTCTATTATTCAGGTGCGTCGTGGATTCATAAATAAACACGCAATTTTTCCCATAACCTTATGGATAAGACACGTCATTGATACAATCTTTCAAATCCACGCAACCGTCATAAGTTTTTGAGAAAACAAATTTAAATACAATTTGCTGCCGGTGTTTTAACTTTTTTTTTTTTTTTTTTTTTTATCTTTTGGAGAAAAAATGCAGGAGCTGGATAGTTCTCAAATATTGAACTTGGACTGTAATGGTTGTTACTGTCCCAAAACCTTTGATATATGGGATCCACTTCTTAAAACCAAAACTTAACAAACCTATCACCTGGCCGAGAAGGTTATCAGGAACGTTTCGGCGCCAGTTAACGTGCTGCTGTGAGAACCGAGTACCAGTCGATAATTACACACTTACTGGATTTTCCGAAGCTGCACGCGCAGGCAACCATGGCACGTAGCTGATTACCCACTAAGCTCATTCTGTTGCCATCCTAGTATGTTCTTTCACGCACTCGTCTATAATCACTAACTCACCGGATGGGGCGACTGATGAGTAAGTGCTGGTAGGAATAAAGCCCCATTCAACATTTTTCCCAGTATTAGAAACTATGTTTAAAACCACTCTTCCAGTTTAAAACAATCAGGATCGTCTGCAAATATGTTTACAAATCGATAAAAGAGAAATTACATTTCAGTTCTACGATAAGAATAAACAATATGAGGCCACCGATTAGTTTAACTAGTAACCCTTTTACGTTATACTAGAGGTCTGGGACTGATTACACCAATCACAGCACAGTTGAGGAAGGTTTAGTCTTATCTATGAACTATTTTTTTTCTTTCGTCAGAAGGAATAATCAATATGTGAGAGATAAAAGAAAATCTTCTGTACAGCTAATTTATCCTAGATCATGACTTGTAGCACATGCACCAATGCACCCTCATTATCTCTAATAACAGACAATAACAGCTCTCTCGTTACAAAGAATAAAAAATAAAAAATAAACAACCGCCTGTGCAAGAAAATTGGGTGCATTTAGCACTGCGCATAAATTTCATTACAACCATGCTCCCCACCCAGGAAACATTAGACATAAGCGCTCAGAATCAGTAGCATCTTGTATAAGTTGTTGTACCTACAAATAAAATAAAATAATTCTAATATAATGGCGCAAGATACTTCAGCTAAATAAACAAGTGTTCGAAATTTCAATGCTTGCAAACAGAGCACAACCATCACAATAATAGCATCTCATGATCACCAAGAAATGGGACTCAAGTGAAGGCAAAACAAAAAAGGAACAACAAAGAAAAACTAACAAACAAAAAACATAAGACAAGACAAAAAAAGGGCATTGCTTGTTTAACATTAGAGTCTAGTAATCCATTTATCTTCAGAGCAGGATTGATTTAACCTTCCTGCATAGTTGTCCAGTACCTTAGATATCGACCTTGTTAAACCATACAATTTAGGAAAAATACTTCGATGCTAGAACAGCTGAACCAAAAATCCAGACAGAGTGCTTAACTACAATATCAGCAGTGTCTATGTTTAAGACCTAATTGCCTGTCATTTGCTCTACTCATATTGACTAAGGATGAAGCATAGGAAAGAGTCACCCCTATACATGGTTTTCTCATCCAAAGTTGACTTGCATTGTTTTGATCATTGGATGAATATGACTACAACCATTGGAAAGAGTTACACTTATAACAGCACAATGTTTACGCAGCATCCACAATTATAAATCAGTTGATTGAAGATACTGTTGAAGCCCAATTTACAAGGCAACAATGTAAATGAACATTAGTTTACGAGCTTGTTTAGATTACTGGAGCCTATATTCTACCATGATGTTATGCAGAGTTGGAATCATTTTCAGTACATGTGAATGCATCAATGTTACTTCCCCTTGTGGAAGTGTGTATCTAACTTTCTCCTTGATAGGAGAGATCAAGCTTATTTACAAGTAATTAACTTACCTACTAATTGACCTCTTTGGCTCGTTTAGCCATGAGACAAACTATTATCAGAGGCAAAACCTGGGCTTATCCACCAGGAAGGAGAAAGGCAAAAAGAAGGCAGACCACAAACTCTGTTTACCTAAAAATTGGGTGCATGTATGTGGCAAGAGAAGCTGAGAATTTACCTGCCCATGTTCACTTCTCATTTCGCCTTCTTCATATCCATCTAGTTTTTGTTTGACACGCATCAGTGCACGTGCAGCATCCTTGTTCCCTTCATATTCATGTTGTGAGCCTTCCAAGCTTGTCTCCATATCATCGTCAGTTTCCTATCAAGTACCAATATGGGTGAAATATAGTGCATCAGCACACCAAATATTATTCTGTAATTTATTAATGGAAACTAGAATATGAATTGCAAATGAATCTAACAGGAATTTTATGAGGTCTGCATACCTACCATCAGATATTGGTTTAGTACCATAACATGACAAATAGAAGAGCAGATCACAGGGACTACCGTCAACTGCACTTGATATCATATATACAATATCTCACAGACATTTGCTTTTGCAATCAATAATTCTTGCTAGTTCCTATAAATTATTGTTGCACTTTGCCCATCAGCTTAAACTTCTAGGTCGAATTGCAGCTTAACATGCTATTTCTTAGATGTAGGTTTTGACCAATTGGTCTTATTTTCGTGTACCCCAATTGGATAAATTACATTATAATAGACTATTTGTGTTTGTTACCATGTTTATGGTGGTGATGTTTGGTCCACCTACCGTGCACATTGGGATTAGTTCTTTAGGCTATTGTTGGGTCCCTTGCATTTCAGCATAAACTAATAGGTTGAGTGGCAACTACCAATTTGGTTTTTGCCAATTTAAATTCGAAAAGGCAAAAAAGAGAGGAGGGGAAAAGCACTAGCAAGGAAGTTTCGGAGTACTAAGAATGACAGTAGGCTTTCACATTCTGCTGGAGATGCATTTTTGTTGAGTAGAATCCATTCTGATAAATCATGGAGTGTTTCTCATTAATTTAGTTTTATTGATAATTTCCTATGTTCATTATGTTGCCGAGCATTATGATTGTGTATGCAAACAGTTAGGAAAACAGTTTAAGATTATCACGTTACCTTTTGACGCTGCAAAGCCTTCAAGGGGGATAAGGCCCATTTATAGAGGGGATCATGGATAAAAACCTGCAGAGATATCTCCATTATCAAGAAAAAGGCAAAAAAAAAAGCTAATCCTATTTCTGATTGAAAGATAATAGAGAAGAGCCAAGTTATTGTACTTCAACAATGGTTAGCAAAGCTTCTTTGTTTGCCCGCATAACGGAGAGAGTTTTCTCACAACATCTTCTGAAAACTCCTACTCCAGTAACACCCATGCCATCAATGATGTCTCTTGTCAGCCGGAATGGAACCTGCCAAAGTGGAAAAAAGGCATGACATTAAAGGTGAGAATATGGCTACAAAATATTGATTTAAGCACAAGAGATAATATAAAGAGGCTGCAAAATTAAAAACAAACTCGCTCTGGTGTCTTGAGCATCAAGCCTTGTTCAAACGCAACACCAAGATCTATGTGAACAACTTCTGCAGTGACTTCATCAATCAAGATATTCATAGAATGTCGATCCCCAAGGCCAACAATATAGCCCACCTGAGCAGGTGTAAAAGGAAAATTAAAAAATGGAGTTGCCAACATTACAACTATAGAAATACAATGATGAGACAATTAATCAGCCCAAAAAGCTTGAAAATGAAATTCATTGTGAATCTAAAATAGAAGATATTGCCCCGAGAAAATTCAATGTCAAACTTAACATTCCTACTGGAAATATTAATACATCAAGTAGAAAAGATGGAGTAAACAAAAAAGACCCAGAAAAAGGTTGGAAATCCAAACAATGTCTATTTGGATGATACAAGACCAGTATATGGCCTCCACCAAAATGCTAAGGACATTTCCTAGTCTTCCCCTAGTTTTACATGCATAGATAAGAAGTGCAGAATAACAGACATTAATTTTTTGATGAAAAAAGTGAATTGACAGTTAATTTTATCTTTAATTTCAGCAGATTATCATACATTGCTTTGAATGATTTAATCTTTTTCAATAATGATTTGGTCTAAACTATTTAAGTCCTACTGGCACTGATTTTACCTATAGGACGCAAGGTGAATAACAAAACCAGTAAGATATCAACAGTTTACATAAAATGCCAAATAAATCTAAAGGGAATAAGTGGATACATATCCAATTTAAACTGTCATCAAACCAACATGAATGAGTGGAGAATATAGCCAATTTGATTGTGATGCATGCTTTGAAATGTCCACGCAGGATTCTGTTTTTTGGCAACACCATATTGGAAGGATTAGCACACAATTCTTTACAAAAAGAAAAAGAGGCTCTTAACTTCATTCTTCCTTGTCCTTTCTACATGTCATGTGCACCAGACATAGGATAACAAAAACATGGGTAAAAAGGAGATCCTGATTGTTTAACATACAGCTCCATAGAAAATAAATTCTTGAATATAGACATGACTCATGGAGTCCATTATCATTATGAAAACTATGCTTCAAATCCACATTAATAAGAGACTGGGTCAATGTTAGAGCATGAGTAGATAAAACCTACCATTGAACTAGCTGCTACACTCCGTGTATATGCAAGTCGCTTTTCAAACCAGTCAGCTGGTTGTAAGAATCTTTCCAAGAAAAAGTAATGCATGACAGGCCTGCAGAAGGCATCAATTTAGTTGAAGATATAAACAACGTTTACCATTTTAGTTTTTCTTTTTTTTTTAAAGAGACATTTTTTACTACAAAAAATGAACAACCTGAAGTTCTCACAAACTGCCTGAAATGCTTTGCGCTTGTCTTTTTCCTATCAACAAAAGACAAATATATATATATGTATATATATAGCTTTGAAATTTTAAAATAAATAAATGCATTTTTACAAACTAAATAACCAAAGATATTTAAATTCCCAGTCAACTCTTCATATTCTTAATTCATCTCCGATTGAAATGCTCAAGCATTATGGATTGTAGCGTGAATAGCAGGAAATGGATGGACAGATATTTGAATTTTACAGACCACAGGAAACAGGGAAAAAAAAAAACCACCTCTTTCTTCTGAAAGAAATGAATTCCCTTTAAAGCAATTTGGTCACCATGTCAATCAGAATGAGAACAAAAATTTTGCATGTACCAAATATGAAAAGCAGGATATATGAATGGGATTCTTATCTTTCTATATTCATTCATGTCAAACAAACAAACCTAAGAAATAGCAAGCAACAAGAGGGTGCCCCATGTCTTTCCCACATGCACCAGAGGAATTTTGGGAGAGAACACACAAATGGTACTAATTTTTCAACTGAAAACATCAAATTTGAAAGCATTACTAAAAAGGCCAAAGAAATGAGACCCAGTACCACAAACAAAGGCGTATGAATAATTAACAATAAAAATAAGTCAAGATTGAAATTCTATGATTTTGTTTTGCATGCCGGAGACAATTGAATTGAGAAGTCAAAAAGTCGGTCATGTTTTCAAGGAAAGAAAAAAAACCATGGGAGAACTGCCTATTTATTTAATGTCTTTATTTTTATTACAAGCTATATGGTCAAGCAATTGTTAGTAATAAAATGAAACAGCTGCACATTGTATAACCGTAAACTTAAGTTTAACAGTTTCACATAACATGTAAGTAGAATCCAAACTTCAGAACGATTCATGAAGATTCATTGAGTGTTGTATTACTACTGGGGGAAAGTGTTCTTAGCACAGTTTTAGAGCTTGGTAACTTTGGCATATAGCACATATGAGAAATGTAGTATGTTCAGTAGATACCTTCTCACGCAAAAATATTTGGAACTGTACACCCAGTGGCCATGAATCCTTAATTAATGACTGAATTTTACATTCCATGGCTTTAACAAGTTTTCTTAGACAATAATGTTACCATTGGAGACAAAGAAATGATACTTGCATTTGACATGTACTCTCGGCATTTGAGAAATGACCAGTCTCCTACTCCATAGCAACCATGGGCACCTCCATTCCTCATGCTGAATATTGAAGACAAGAAACAACAATATTATATGCGCCCTTTGCACAACAGTAACAACCCATTGATATAGAAGCAGGTGCAAAACTACCTTCCAGTAAGATATTCGCCAAGAGGAAGAGTGCCATCAACCCATTCGAGTACACCAGCACTTGGAGTAAAAGGAACCACCTATTCCATTATTAACGTTACATTTACCACCACTTATATTAACATCTGTTAGAAAATATCAAAAGAATCTACAAATTTGTTCAAAATGTATCGATGTTAATAATTTAATTCAGAGCAGATTAACGTGGCAGTTTTTTATTGGTTTTTATTTCAGGAAAGGAAAAACTTTTAAACATCCATACATTTTGAAGCAACAGTGGATTTGGAACAACCTGCACAAGTCCTAATGCCAACACCAGGACCATTTCAATACCAACAAGTTGGTGGATTGTAAGAAAAAAAATTTCCGCACATCACTGGGTAAAACCGTTGTTTCTAGAAAAAATATATATATATAAAATGAAGAAAGCATGTAGATACATGATAATGATCTCATGACATCCAAAGAATTCTTTCTAAGTGAATTGAAGATCAAAATCATTTGCTAGGTTCAGCAACAGTCCACAAAAATTTCTAAAGAAACTAACACATAAGTTACACCAGAGTCTTCATGCTTAAGATAAAAGTATGCAGTTCTTCCTTTCCCTCAAATTGAATACACAACTGTACAAAAAAGTGGTCTAATCTTTGTTATTAATGTGCAGAAAGTACCTTGTATGTGCGTACTCCTAATCTTCTTTTCCATGTATCCCGATGATTACGTAAAAATGTGTTGACCAGACCAAAAAATTGTTCCATTACCTGCACATCATTTAGCAGATTTCTTACATAACCTTGCATTGGGAAAGAGCAAAAAAGTCTTGAGAGTTCTTACATTGGTGAGAACAAGAAGTAATATATAATTGTTTTGGGTCTCCACCTAGTAGCTTAAGCTGTTGAGTTGGATTGTCTAACAATTGTGGGAACTCTAAGCATCTTTTTTTCTTCCCAGTACTAGAAGAATGTCATGGTCATCTCTATTTCTGTGTGCTATTACCCCATTAGGTTTAAAAGGCCTGTCTTGCAACGGGGTGTTGGGTGTAGGGTTAATGTGTCTCATATTGGTTAAAAAAAAAAGGTATTCATCAGCCAGCACCTTCAAAGTCAAAGATATTAGCAATTGTGCTCTATGACTTAGATGTTTGAGCAGATTATCAATGAGGCACAAGATGAGTAACATCTACTGGGACTAGGCCAAGCAGTAAGATTTACAAAACCCAGAATGTAGGAAATGTGACATGAAAGCAAAATCATAAAATGGGAGGCAAGCCAGCTCTGGAAACTGATGTCAGAAAAACCATTCTAATATACATTGTCAAGAGTAGCAGGAATCAGTACTATGAAAAGAAGTGTATCAAGCATGCTCATGAAAATTTCATGTGAAGTCATAGTTCAAGCATTCTCATCAGAATTTCATTACCCAATATCAGATTATCTTGAAATTATAATGTTAAATGTCAAATAGAATTATTATATACATAATATATATATATATATAGAGAGAGAGAGAGAGAGAGGAATAAAGTTCCTACAGCATCCTGTCTTAAGTCATCATTTCCAGATTTTGCTAGCTGCCTATATTTGCGACCATCAGAACCAAAGCACTCTACCACCTTTGGAGCATTTACACCATTCATGACCCTGCACACATGGAGACAAACTGAACTTTAGCATCAAGTATTCCTAATATCCTATGTACGGAACTATTATGATGCTGCTTGACATGGTTAAGACATACATAACCGAATCAGCTAACCCTTTGAAGTACGGAAAAGAGCCTTCATGATATTGGCACGTGCGATCAACTGGAACACTAGCAGTTATTACAGGTACCTAAATATTGGAGAGATGTGAAAGCTTTAAGGTTCATTATCATAGCCATAATATAAGAGACAAGTAATTACGTAATATTGTACACGAAGATAACAAATAATGAATAAGAGTAATGAATTTACAAGTTCCAGCTGCCGAAGACTTCGAATTTCTCTTGACAGTGTAATCCTTTTATTGGTATCCTGGTTAATGATATAGAATCAAATAATAGATCAGCAGAACAGCCACTCAGCATGTTCTAGGTGTAAAAACCAGGGAGGCACTGAACTTGAACTGACCTCTCTCCTTGTTTCAAGCTCTGCAAGCTTGATATAAATCTCCACCATTTGTTTCATCTACCACAAACAGTCCATGTAGAACATAGTTTGCATATGAGAATAAATAAAACAAATTACTGAAACATTACAAAATAAGAACTTACTTGTCTGATTATAGGTCCATGATAGGATGATAACTCTTCTAAGAGATTTTCTGCTGCAAGTTTCTTATCCATGTCCACCACAAATGAGTTTCTACTGCGCTGTTTATCCTTTATACGATCACCATTTGCCAGAGCCAGAAGCTACTCCGAAAAAAGAGATTAAATTAATGAAAAAGATTAAGAGGAACACCTTAACAAAATATTATACAGAAATATTCATTGCAAGTCACGATACTGCACTTAAATCAGTTTTCTGTTGTCTATTTCCCTCAGCAGTTAAAATGCACACAGAAGCAAAATTCAAATTCATTTGTTAATTTGTCCAACAGTGAAATAGAGCTGCAACTACATCTTGAAAAGGCCATTCAGATTGTTAAACTTGCGTACCTGAAAGATTGTATGGTAAGGATGCTCAATGGCCATTTTCTTCACCAGAGAAACCAAAGCAAACTGCACGGTCCAATCATCCAGACTTAAAAATCATCTTCAACATGATAACGATGATAATAAATGACAATACAAGCTGACTGAGTACCTGAAAATTATGAGGCCCAGGACCATCCTTCGCGCTTCCCATTCTTGAAGCAATTTGATACACTAGTGGAATAAATTTATAGGACTGAACCTGAAAACATATTGGGTTGACAAACTAAAATAACTAATAGATACTGAAGAATCCAAATACTTGTAAATCCTATATTTTTAATTTATTTTTTGAAAATGGTTTTGCAATCTGTCAAATGTCAGTCTATAACAAAAGCCGATAACAGTATACCTCATCAATTGTGCTCAGCATGTTATTTATTACATTTTGTCTAGAAGACAGACTGAACCACAAGGACACTAGTCGAAATACCTGAAAGCGTGAAAATTAGTTATAAAGGGCATTAAATTAGTATAAAATGATAATATAAGTATTATACTTGGGCATAAATTAGATATAAGAAGAAGTAGCAGATGTTGGTTGTTAAAATCAATTCCACGAACCTTTTATAGGACAGTGAACTATTGACTAGCCAAAATATACATGCATGTCAGATGCGATTCTATGTTTTGTATATATGTAGTTATATTTTCTGAAGTATTAATCTCATATACCATTAAGTTAGTCCCATTAAGACTTAACATACATGTAAATAAAAAATATAAAAAGCAGCAGACTTAAAGAACTCAAGCCTAGGTGCCTCTGGAAAACTTAATTAATCAGGACCTCAGAGAACTGAATATTTGGAAACTTGCATGCCACTAAATTGCAACAATATTTTACCAAACTTAAAAACTTAAAGTGTTCCATACATATATCGACAGCTATAGATAAATCCACGGGTCAATTGTATCTAACATTTTATATTCTGCTATCTGGATTCCTGCCAATTTTGGAATCCTTCACTTCTCTACACTATTTGCTCATGACATATTTCTATTTTGGATTTACAGGGGACATGGATTAAAAGAACATACCACTCGCACATCATACTTGTCACCAATAACTAAACACTGTTTATATCCCTCCAATGCTAGGCCAAGAAAATTATCCCTGTCATCCTGAGAAGTTAAAGCCAACATGTAATTTGAATTCATTACATAAAATGATTTGGGGCTTTTGCTCAGTGAAATATAGAACATAATACCAAGTAAGCTAACGACTAAAGTACCAATGCGGGGATATATAGAGAGAGAAATAATTATGAGAGCATTATCTACAAACTTTTCACGCATTACAATTAAACCAGGATACCTAATTATGTTAAGCAATCGTAGAACCGGTGGTAATCATATATTAATTACAGAATAACAGTGTCATTGAAGTAGATACATGAATCACTTTAAATGTAAGCAGACAAGTGGCTGGATTGGTCCATAGGGAGAGTATAAAAAAAGGGGATTGAATTGAGAATATTTTATTGAGATATCATTTTTCCAGGAGAGACAGATAAGATGGATAACATGCAACTTTGAGTTGTCAATCATATCGTTCATGGAAAGGCTGCATTATAAGAAAAAATCACACTCGCATAACACAAAACATCAAGAAAATGAGAATATGAAAACATGCATACCAGCAACTTTTCAGCCTCTTCCCTATCCATTGCAAGTTGCTTTTGCAGTTCTTGTATTTTCACGGAGTAGTCAGTTTTGTCACCCTAAAATTATTATAAGGCAGTTCGTATCAGATAGGGAAAGCAACTTGAGAACTCATTGCAGCATTCAGTAATTACCTTTGTTGAACTTTTTAGCCGCCTAGTAAGTGCTTCCAACTCTATTGTCTGCAAAATCAACACTCAAATCAAATTTCAAGACAGCAATCTCTCTCTATTCTTCCTCTAGATTTGGTACCTTGTGCTTCCTTAAACGCATTGCTGCTTGCCACTCATTAGACGCAAGTCTTTCCTCATAACTCCTAAATAAAGCATCTGCATAGTGCGCCAGATGAAAATGAGTTTGGCATTGCCGTTCAATGGACTTCTGGTGTGGAGCCTTCTGAACCTCAGCAAGTGAAACTGCAGGTTTCAGATACTTCTCTAAAATAGTTCTTGAGCTGCAATTTAATAGACAGTAGACAAGAATTAAAATTTTGGCAACGTAATACAAAAGACAACTAGTTTTTATCGAACCGAAGATCTGATTTCTAACTTGCTAGATCTAGTTTCTGCGAGCCACTTCCCAACTAAGCGATATACATCCGGAGCTTGATCATTTGACTTGTAATTCTCTGAGATATATTTTGCAAGATTGATAGCCATCTCATGCTGACCCTGGGCACGCAATAGCTTTGCTTCTTCAAGCTGCCCATTAAACAAATAGTTACGGATATGGTAATGGAGATTGTTTTATAAATTAGTTCATCTGCTTCTCCTAAACAATGAAAACCTTTTAGATATGTTTTAATATAAATAATTGTAAATCTAATGCCAAGAAAAGACAAAAAATAACATTTACGCAAGCCATATGATATCAAGATGTCAAGGAAAATGCTCTATGGTAAAAGCTTGCCAGAAACTTTTAACATTTATGCAAGCCATATGATATCAAGATGTCAAGAGAAATGCTCAATGGTAAAAGACTGCCAGAAAACTCTTTTTTTTTTTTTTCAGGAAACTCACAACAATCCTGCAAGTGGCAATATACCTTTATCTTTCCTGCATTCAGTTGTGTGGTGAAGCACATGATTAGAAAACAAGATAATGTTACACTGTGACAGTTGACATATAAATTAGATGACCCAATCTCTCAAGGGTTGAAATATGCAGTTATCCCAATTCACGGAAAATTGTAAGATTGTCTAGATACATAAGCAAAGCCAAGAAGCATGACCAAGAACGATTGTGCAGAAAATGAGAGAGAAAGTACTTTCAAATGTGCAATAAAGCAGGTAAGTTTAACAGTTCAAACATGGAGTTCAAGCATGGTACAGAAAAAGTACGGAAAATTTCAAACCCTTCCAAGCCAATACAAAGTTGAATATTGTTCTCCAGGTCCCGTACAGAGGAACTTAAACTCGTGCAAAGCAGCAGCTGCTTGAGAAAACCTAGAGCCCTGTTAAAAGATAAAGCAAATGAGAGATGACAGAACTAATTACTAGTTTCCCAATCTTGAACATTCCAGTGATACCTTACGAAGAGTTGATGCAGATTGCAAAAGATGTTGCATTGAACAATCCTTACAGCTCAAGATTTGAAGTAGAACTCGCCTGAATGCAATGAATGGTTCTAACAAATTCATATGTAACTGTGTTTGTTTCAAAATTGAGCTCCATTCCATATCCAGCCATGACAACTGGAATGAGTACAAAAACTTAAGTCAGGCAACCAAAATATCAGCCACAAATGGAAATCAGTCACATCTTAGGTCACGCAACCAAAATATTTTTTTTCTCCTTCCAACAGTGTTTTCCCTTCTATGCAAATATGCACACAAATGGAAAATCAGTCACAAATCCCCACCCCCCAATAGAAAACATTTTTCGTGATAATTATACAATGCATGAAATCAAATAGAAAAATTGCACATTTTCAGGAATTATGGCAACTAAAAACTTTTTCAACTCACTAAGCAAAAGTGCCCATCACACAATGAGATGTGGAAAATCTTCTTTACCGAGAACAATGGCCCTATATGTTAATGAGCCATCCATGGACAAACTAAGGAAATATACTGTCATGAAATTTCAACTTAAAACATAAATAAAATAGAACAACAAGCCATAAGCGACCTCCTGAAGTTTGACACTTCAAAAAAGAAATGAGACCCAGGATCTCAATTACACCATGAGCAAAAGCTTTAAACCTTTATCCATCATGAAACAATCTAAAATGACACTGGGATACTAAAAAAAGTAAACCTATTCAAATAACTTCATTAAAGTAATCCAGAAAGATCTACCTATATACCTGGTCAATGGTAGGAATTACAGGTTCTGAACTTATCTTCTGCTTCTCAGGAGAGAATTTTATCCCTTCAAATGAAGATTTCCAGCGCATATCCCAAGCTGCACCAAGATGATCAAGAATCTGTACGAGGAAACAATCATGATGCACCAAATTGAGACATGAGTTGCAGCATAAATTTTTTCACTGACTAAGAAATTAAACAGTCAGATACCTTTAATACAATTGTGGAATCCAGTTTACATAGCATTTCAAGGTTTTTCAAAGAGTTCTATACGTGCTTATTACTTTACCTTCCAATATGAGGCAATCCTTATGATGGCCTTAAAACAGAAGATATTCTACAAGCAAGATTCCAATCATATAATTGCCAGCTTGTAAACCATATAATCACAAGCTGGCAACAATATATGGGACCAACAGCAAAATTTATCATCATCAAAGTAGAACTTGGTCTATGTAACCATTGGACCTTCTACCAGTTAAACAATTGCCAAGATTGACTACGATTCCAAACAAAAACATGCTTGGAAATAATCTGAAACTAAACAAAAATTTATTAATTGGGCTAAAATTCCAAAAGTCCTTGTCCCATGAACATGATCAAATGAATGCATAAAAATCTATGCAACTGTAGTAGGCTTCTGCATAGTAGATAAGAAGCAGTGAATGTCCGGCATATTAGGTACCTGAAGTTTAATAATTGTCGAATAGATATACTCGGTCCTCTCTTCACTTGCACAAGAGACAGACAAAACAAGCTCCTAAAAAAATGAAAAATAAGTAGGCTGCATTACAGACAGAAACTGTCAATAAAGATAAAATTGAGACAAAAGGTACCTGCTTTGACTGTTTTAATTTTCCAAAAAATTCATCACAAACTCCCTCTTGCAATGCCCGCAAACAACTACCATTCCAGTGAGAGAATGAAAGATTAAATAAGCAACCACAAGCCAATTGGAAAAAAACTTCTTTTTCATTGGTCCTCAAATGATGCTCAAAGCAATTTATGTGAGATTGGCAAATAAAAATATAAGCAACGCATCAACCGTCTAAAGTCAATACATTTAAAGAGTTATATCCAATACCTAGGCACACGATTAAAATCACCAAATGATCCATAATAAGATATCAACATATTTGTCCACTAATCATAATATTGACAACATCCTAATCATGACGAACTTATTGATGATTTTCACTATGTCTTACAACATTTCATTTTATTTATATTTATTTGTTTAATTTTCTTTGAGATTAGAACAATTTACCTGTTATAATAGAAGTTCAACTGATTCTAACAGTGTCCGCGCATTAAAAAACATTAACTAGTCAGTATAAACACTCGGTAATTATTTTCTACTAGATGTAAAGTAGTACCTGTAGGTCAAATCATACTTTCTCCTTACTCCATTTCTGCTTTTACAATTTTTGTCAGCAAAATTAGTAATGGATTCTCTTAACTAAAGTTTTTTCCCTAACAGGATGTCAGCATGATGATGTTGAAATTATAGAATAAAATCAACATTATATTCTCTGATTCAACAAATACGATACAAAAACTGCAAATTCGAACTCAAAAAACTAGAAAATTATGGGAGAAAAGCATAAAGAAAGAAAAAAAAGCAGGCAAATTTTTGTGCAACTTTGTCCATAAATATAGAGAATGCCAGCAAAATGTGATATATATCCAGGTAATAACAAAGAGAAATAAACTAAATTGCGAGTCTACAAACAGATTAATCACTACAATGCACATCCTAATTACAATAAATTAGTCTCATTTTCGGAAAGTAATCTGAATTCAAATATATTATTAGAATTGATAACTGAACAGATGTCTAAAACAAGAGTAAGACTTTAAACCTAAAAGACAATTAATAACAGGGTTAAACCATTTACCTGTGCAAATTTTCATTAAAATGGTCAATTTTTGTGATTTGACCAGAAGAAGGGGAATTGGCTCCCATGCAAGGTAAAGAAAAATCCCAGTTCCCCGAACGCCATGCAGCCTCATACTGCAAATTTTTATGAACAAAATTGAGGGAGTAGCAAATTATTTCAAATACAGGGAAAAAAACACATTTTCATTTATGCATCCAACGTGGACAAACTAATTTCTTTTTGTGAAATAAAAGATTAAAAAAAAAAACCTGTAATTGAGTGAGCTCTGGGTCATGCTGAAACTGGCCCTTTCGAGCAGTCAATCCTTGGCAATACATATCCAGCACATGCATACAACCAATTTGCTGCAAAGATCTAATCAACCCTTTGAAAGGCTTCCTTTGCCTCATCTCATTTTCTGAAGTGAAATGAGATGAGTGAACAATTGGTTGCAAACGTGGGGATAAGGCTCCAGAATCACCATCCATTTGCAATACAGTATCAGATCTTACTTGTAGCTCATAGTATTCAAGGGCCTTGCTCCAATTTCCCTCATGCTCTAATTTAATAATTTGAGAGGACAACTATTATAGTCATCCAAAAAACAAAAGCACTAAGCGTGAGAATATTTCTGAAGACGAGCAGCAGACCTATGTAAATGAAATCTTGAACCATTCACTACATACGTGATAATGATGTGAAGAATTATTATCATGACTACATTTATTGCTACTGTTACCATCGTATAATAAGTGCAATTAATTTTTTTTTAAAAAAAAATTCCAAATCAGACATCTAAAGAGAAGAGCAAAACTTAGCTGCACCTCTGCAATCTGTATAACTGACTTAAATCACCAAACGATTACGGTCTTTTATTTTATTTTTCCATTCACCAGCTATCAAACTCAATAGAAGTTTGATGGCAAGGTCACCAATCAACAAACACACAGGCTGAAACTGGTATTATTACAAAGAACAACTAAATGCAGAATCTCAAGTGGCTTGATCTTATCTAAAGCTGAAATCATAAATTTCATGAGCAATTTTACAATAATGCAAGCTAAACCAATAATAAGCTTTTCATCCTCTCTGAGACTTACAAAATTGTATCAACATAGAAAGAAAAATAATCACCACTTCAAGCCAAAAACAATCATGGACCAAAGTTAAACATCGCAACATAAAATAAAGTTATATTGAAAAAGAGTCTGCAGCAAGGTCATGAAAATTCAAACGAACCTTGTGTGACTGGATTATCCCATATAAGCTGTCAGGTTCATTGATTTGGGTGACTGCCGAGACAAGTATTTCAATGTGATGTGGTAACTGGTGCACCAAAAGCCAAAGACAAGAAAGAAAAAACAAAGAAGTTGAAAATGTTGTCAAAGGAATTGTTCTCTGAAGTAAACCAAATACAGAACATATTTCAAATTGGACACACCAGAGATAAACTATCTCTCGCCCTATAAATGACCAACAAGCTTTACCAGAAAAGCTTTTAAGAAAGAAAGTTGTATTTAGGTTACTAGTTTCATACATACAACATAAAGTATCTATTTAAGTTACCATCTCAAGATGAGAAAAATCTGGGCTCCCCAGGGTGAGAATGTTGAAATGCTCTTCACACCAATGTTCCACATACATCACAGCAGTAAAATACGAACCACAAATCTATGAAGCACATACATCAATGTCAGAGATACTGATGTATAGATACTACAATGCAACTTGGCACCAAATATACAAATATAAAGCAGCAGAAGGAAATAAGAGCGTAAACTTAGATACTCACAACCGCCGATTTAGCAACTAGAAGATAATCAATAGAAAGCCAATAAACCTGGCAAAGTATTACTTGTCAGATTAAAAAAGGCGCAATACAACTTATAACATAACATATACGGAAACACATAGCTATAAAACCAAAGTTCAGAATGAAAAAATAGTTAGGGAAAAAAGGAAAATTTGTCTGATGTTCAAAAAATTAAATGCTAAACCCTTCTTCCATGAGATTTATTCTTATAAAGTGGAGCCAACCATAGCTTTCATTCTCCACTTTTAAGGAATGCATATTGCTTGACAAAAATAAGTAATTCAACTCAGACATAGGCGACTCTAAATATATACAAATTGAATCAAATTTTCATAATAACCAATATGAAAGTATGCAGCAAAATAAAAACCTGCAATAGAATGTCCAACCAAATTTACAAACTCCAAACCATACCTTGTCCCAAGATGCAGACATCAGTGCAGAATTTGATGTAGCTATCACATCTCTGGCCTTTGCAGAGGTGGAACGCGATCTTGAGCTAGAACTTGAAGGCTTAGCATACTACAAACCATAGAACAATTACTTAAGGCTGTCTTGCAATATTGCCCAAATACTATTAGAGATTTATATATTTGGAAATCATCTGGCTATCAGTCAGACACCAACAAATCACTGAATTAATTTTCTATAATTCTCCTAAAAAGGAAAACTGGTCATATCTGTTAATAACATAGTTTCATATGTAAGTACAAAATGTGAAGAAGTTAAGAAATTACTGTCTAGTATGGAACAAGAGCTCCAAAATATGATCATAGAGAGTTTATGTCTTGATAACAGCACTACGCAGCAAAAATATCAGAGCTAAAGGCTGATTCACATCCCCAGGACTTGGCTAGGAGAATAGGCTCTAAGCATTGGGATCTACAAGCAGGTTAAAGCTAATATATAATGGAACGAGAGCTTCTTTTCCATTTATACCAAGAAGTCTCCTTATCTTTCTACGTTCACCAAGTTCTAAATTGGGAACCACTACAAGCCATACAACATTGGCAGTCAGGAAACTCGTGGGACATAAATATCCCAGGTAGGTGGCCCAAAGAGGTTTAGTACTCATGACCTCTTGGTTGAATCCAATGGTCTCTTACCACCCAACCCAACCCCCTTATGGTTGAATGCATTATCTGTTGACTATTACACTTCTTGGAATACTGCAATCAAGTTATAGTCCAAGTCTTTTTTCGTAGCCTCTTCCATCTCAATTTTCAAGTACCAATTAAAGGAAAGAACTTGTGTAACAGTCTTGCAATGATATGTAAAATGACAATGGATAACAAAGATTAAAGTACAGTATAATAGTTTCTAACCTAACCAGAAATTAAAGAACAGTACAAGCAGACAATCCTAAAGGGCATGACATCAAATAAATGAAGAGTTGGTTTGAGATACTTGCCTTAGAACTTTCTCGTTTTAGAGGAGCTGAACAAGACAATCTTTCCATGGCATGACAAAGCCGAAGTTCATTGAGGGCATTCAAGAAAAGTCGAATTGATTTGATCAATTTATTAGACTCAGTGAATATATATTTCTGGACCTGCGTAACAGCAAGATTATACACCAATATTAAGCATGCAACTAGCACCATACAAAAAGGCAATAAACAATGTAATACTATTAGAATTGATAACTTATCACAACAATCAAAACTAAGGAAAATACTATCTTTTCCATTTTCTTGTGAATTTTTCACAGCATCTGGTAACAGGCTTACTTCATTCGAATCGTATTTAAGTTAAATGAAAACACAAAAGGAAAAAAAAAAAAAAAGAAAGAAAACTGACTGGAAGCAAAAGAACGAAATAGAATGCAGGGCATAAGCACAGAGGTTGCATATAAGAAATGACGAAACTTAAGGGCAGGAAACACATAATTTTTTAAAAGGGTTTTTACCATAATTATAGAATTTTCCTGCATAATTAGATGAAATCCAATGAATTAGTAAATCTAGAGGTGAAAATAGATATCTTAGTAACTACCTAGATAAAACAAATAATCAGAAAATGAAAACAAGGCACAGATTAGCAGTGGCCTGGAGATCAAAAGTCAAGATAGTTTTGATATGCAACCTATCAAACTATTTTCCAAGCTAATATAAAAAAAGAAAATAAAAGAGAGAGGAAAAACATTATTTTATTCCTCCCTACGATCAAGCCAGGGTTGTATACAATTTAACAGGACAGCTCCAGACCTCCACTAGTTTGGTTAGTTACACGTATCGATTTTTTTATCCACGAACTGCTCCTCTGCAAGCATGGTTAAGGTGTTTCATCTCGTCCCCAATTGAAATGGAGCATATTACTGGATAACATATTCCCCTGGAATTTCTTTTGTCACCACTCATCCATCCCAACATCTAGATTTCAGTACACCTCCTACAACAGCATCGCTATTTGGCCACAAATCACTAAAATACCCCACAGGATACTATCCGTTTAATCTTTGTTCTATAAAAAATGTTCCCTTCATACATGTCAATGTATAACATGCGGGACAAACACACGACACTCCGCATGGCTACTGAAAGTTTTGAAGTGAATAAATATCACCAATGCAATGCAATGCAGGAGATTGTGTCACAAATAAACATTATAAAGCAACAATTCTCCACCAGATAAATTTTAAACAGCAAAGCAAAAAGGAGCTAGCGTGTACATATGGCTAGGTTTTCCTTGTTTATCTAGGAATTAATGAATTAGCTATCACATTAATTCTATAGTTAACTTTCCTTAAAAATAGGTGTGTATCCTGTACAAATAACCTTGAGATTTTATGAAAGAATTAATTCAGCCATTTGTTAAGTGAAAGAAAAGTTGGTAAAATTCAAATTACATTTCAAATTGCAAATAAAAAATGAATTAAATTTTTATGCAGGCTGCTCAAGAATATAACCTGCAGAGAAATTAATTTGTGAAAATCAACATCCAAATCTTTCCTTCTGGCTAGATTGACAAATACACTTGGCAACAGAAGCTCAGCAACTTCAGATTTCAGCAACACTATTTCTTGGCATAATCTGTAAGCAGAGTCAACCAAGCAAGACCGAGGAATTAGCAAACACCAATGAAAGTATGAATTCATACATTTATAAACATAGGAACCAATACCTCAGTATCATATCATTGCAGGAGCCAATCAGCGAGTACACAAGCGGACAAATCCACATCTCAAAGATTTTACCATCAGTCTCCCACACAGTGGACTTTTCAGGCGAAATTACGTCAGCTGATAATGAATCAAAATGAATTGTTGTAACCAATGACTAATATTGAAGGAAAAAAGAAAACTGGACCACATATAATGAGACATTTTTCATTCCTCCAGATTACAAGACAGTTTAAACCAAACAAAAAAAGAAAAAAAAAAACCTACATTGAAGCTTAATTTTATGCATGCTTTACCACAAACCATACAGGTGGGGTGCATCCAACTTGAAGGATACATAAGAGCTAAAATCTCCAAATAGGATTCCAAAACCAACTTTTACCCTACAACTAAAAGATCATAACTCTGAAACCGAAGTGCATTCTGACAATGCATAACAACCTTTTTCTTTAAAAAATAATAAAAGATGATAATGATGATGGTGATGATTAATAATTAAAATAATTATTTTTCTGTTAATGTTACTTCACAAACCACATGCTTACTCAACAGCCATCTATTTGTGTGCTTTCAAGGCTATCTCTAAATTCAGATGACCATTAACTTCAGGTTACCACAAATTGTAAGGACAAAAAATAAAGAAACTCATTGATTGTTCGAAAGAAACAACTACAACACAAATAATAATCAGTTATCCCATCTCCCAAGGCTATTTGGCATTCAAAAAGTAGAATGTTAATTGTCTCATGGCTAAAGTTGAAAACCCTGAATTTTAATTGCATTATAAATAACTTAAAGAAAGAAAAAAGCATAATTAGATTTTGATAAGACAAACATCATATGAAAAAAAGCAGATTAACTTCAAAAACCATGAGTCACCTACCTTTAAATTTCCTTTCCAGATCCAAAAGCAACTTCTCCACCAGCTCAATGTTCACACCCTTAGAATGAACCTACAGAACAGAAAGATCTTCATAAGAATTTCAGGATACAAACCACTGGTGCCTCTGAAAAAGCAAAGCACATGATATCATTATCAATCACACTAAATACATGACTAGTGAATAGTGGTAATGGACAGTCAAACACAAAATTTTACTCACAATTCTGAATAGCTATCCATGAGAACACTGAATAATTGTGTTAAACCCAATCCCCACCATCTAACTTCTATATACACAGTGACCTATTAAAGCTCATATAACATGCCAGATGGTTCGCTTACTTTTTTTGGATTACACTGAACTAGGATTGCAAAGGATAGTATGCAGTACTAGAATGTAAAGCACATCCAGAATATAGTCAATTGTATGTAGGTGAATAAACTCAAATTTCAAACACCTAACAGTTTGTACAAATTCAAATGAAAACTAGTTAAACAATTAACCATTAATTTAAATTAATTATCTTAATTATTGAATGTTCAAATATTTACCCCGATTTATAAAATAAATAAATATATATATTATGGTTATTTAACAAATTTACTAACTATAATATTCATACCATTAAATATAATAATAATTATGTAATAAATATACTTATAACAGACATAAAATATAGATCATATGAAAAAGATCAATACTAATAAAAACCATGGATCGTGCAGGTTCAATTTTGTTTGTCATGGGATTAAATTTTGGGTCTGGACAACTAGCAGACAAACTTTAAAGTGGGAAAGATAGGATTGGGCCACAATCTCATAGCATAGTTAACCCTTTAAACCAAAGGAATTATGTTTTTGAATCCAAACCCAACCAAAACAGTAGTGATTCAAATGGAACTTCTATAGTGCCAGCGGTCCATGTGGCAAGCAATCCCAGGCTCAGTACCACCAAATTAAAGATATCTTTCCTATATTTCTCAGTTTCCAATGAAAAGGAATTTGAAAGCTGGCAAAAGAAATGATTATCAACCAATGGACCAATACAAAACAAAATAGCATTCTTACCTCAAGAAGAGACCTCTCATAAGAATCAAATGATATTATTGCTCTTTGACCCCTCTCAGTTGAGAGAATTCCCTGGTATAAAGGGAGAAACAAATAAGAATCTTCTACCGTCAAAGCAGAAGTTAAAAGTAAATGTGAAAGGGCAAAGTCAAGGAAGAAAAACCATGCCTATGATTATGAGAAAAAGTAAAGAATTTCATATAAGAGAACATAGTTCCTAGAATATCAGGCTTCAAATGTTTCATAAGCTAGTACTAGTTTTTCCATTTGGACTCCTCTGTTGCCATGCTAGCACTATCACCTCACATTTTTCCACCTTCAGTTTGACGTGTGTGTGTGCATGCGCGTGTGTTTGTAACAATGGATTAGAAAAGCAACAAATCCATTTTGACAATCTTAACAAATTTCAAATGAGTGGCACAGAATTTCTAATCTTTACGTTTTGGTTCCATGTGTATACTTTTAGGGAACCATGTGTCAAACAAATCACCAACCAGATTCGAATTTGAAAGTCATTGACAGAACAATCAAGCAAGTCAAATAATAGAGCTTGAAAAACTCAATAAAAGAGAAGAAATGTTTCTCAAAGAAAACTCCAATGACTCACCCGAAGAGTTTGTGACGTCATATCAATTATTTTAACAGAATCATCCATCAGATATTTCTTCAAGAGTTTCAACAGTGCAATCAGAAGTTCTTCAGATATACCAAAACCCAAGTGAAGATTGGTTTCAGTAGCACTGCCATGATTAATAGGTTGACATACATGCATGTAACCTGAGTCTCTAGGTAGATGGAAAACAACACAATATGGGTCTCCAATACCAACCTGTGTTAACATTAAAGGGAAGTGAAAAGTTAGCAACTCTTCAAATGTGAAACAAAATTTCTTCAACATTAAACCAAACTAGAATGATACCCTAGATATGAAATCAGAAACCCATGCTCTAATTTCTCTAGCATCATCTGATCCACACATGCAGACCAGCTTCCAGACTGCCTGAACAATTTCATGGTCAGAACGCCAATCCACAACATCTTCCCTATTCATTCCTCTCTGAAAGGCCTCCCTCATCAGCAACTTCTTGTGCAGCGCCCGTAGACTGCAGAATATATGAAATGACTTGGAGCATCTCAGCAGCAACATAGAAGAAAAATTAAATAATAAAATTTAAATTGCCAATACAAAAAAGGAAATCTGAATTATCTTGCACTAAAATATTTCTAGATTCATATTTTCTAATTCAGGAATATTCCTGCAAATAATGAGCATAGACAATAGGCCGAGTCAGAATGGACCACCACCTCCAGGGAAGCAATCTTGGCGGAAGGTTGCAAGCTCTCTTTACAAACTGATGATATGAAAAGTACCAAAAAATGAGGTAGAAATGGAGCGAGTAAATATTCAAATTATATAAACAAAGTAATATTTAAGGACAGCTTACCTTCAATAGGTGGTCTCTTGTTGAATAGGCTCGGCATATTTCTTTGTGGAAATTCCGTATTCCATCAAAGATATCTATTTCTGGGAAGGGTTCTAACTCCTGCAAGAGAGTAATGGCATATAAGAGCACAACTGCCAGGAAATATGAAAGAATGCCTAACAATAGAGTTTATCCTGTCACGCGTGATAACAAACAAGACAATATCAGTTAATATTAGAAGGAATTCTGAACATTAAATTTGATTTAAGCTTTAACTACAACAGAATCAAAACTAAAAAGTCAGGAAAACCTACTCTGATATAATCATGGAGAGATGGATCCGAATCCACTGTCAGCAGGAGAAGCAAAGATAAAACTTGGGATGATCTTGACCCAGAAGTTTCTCCATTAGCACCAAAGGGTATGCAACATGCCACCAACTTTGATACCAAAAACTAAATCAAAAATAAAACCACTGAAAAAAATAAGAAGAAAAGTCAATGCTAATAAAAATATGTCAGAGCAGATAAATTATATACCTGAAGTTGTTCACCTAGCACATGGACAATTTCTTTGGATGGGTTATTTTTGAAAGATTTCAGCAACGCAGATATGATACAACAACATTGGTCTTGTAAAGCATGAAGGCCAATGAAATGTCCAATCAAATTGAAAAGATAACTGCATCAACACAAGGTAAAATGACTGAAATGAAAATCACATTAAGAAAAATTTTAAAAAATAATGCAAAAACGTTATTTTTATGTTATGGCAAGAATTGAATTGCCCAACAATGTCCAACAGGTTGATACACAAACTAGAGTAAAACGGACTATCAGACAGATGCACAATAAAAAAAAACTTCAATAAGAAAAACTCCAATCATTAAAAAGTTAATGATATAAACTCTTGCCAACTGTTCTAACAAAGCAAACAATTAGTAGCATTTACAGATGACTTGCACATATGTCATCTTAGTTAACAAAATTTTGAATTCCCTGGTTGTAACTCACTTGGAAGTGCTTGAAATAGCAGCTCTATGCCCAAGAACATCTATTAGCGCCTCAATTCCAGCCAGCCGATGACATTTGTGCCTGTGGTGAACTGCTTCAGCAATTTTGTAATGCATTTCCACTATGAACTGCATAATCACAAGACAAGAAAACAATGCCAACACAAAAAAGAAAACAATATTAAAGGAAAAATTGAAACAATCCTAAATAAAAACATCAAAAAAATGAAATTGCATCATCACCATGAAAACCCTATCTGGACGAAATATGTTGATTTTGTCCATGACACCAGCGCTTTTAGGACAATTGTCCCTACATGAACCATTAAGAAAACATGTTACATGAAGGCCCAGAACTTCACAGAATTAATAAAAAGGTGGAGAGACAGCAATGCACATTTCCAAAAACCCGTCAACAACTGTTCGGATTGCATGCACAATTATATCCCTCGAAAAGAAAGGGACTGCAGGTTCTGATCTACAAGAGGCAAGAGATAGAAGATGGCTGACAATTGATACCTACAAATAGAGTAATAGAAAGCCAACTCCAATAAGAAAAACTATTTAATTAGGAGTATCATTGCTTCTGATAAACAAGAAGCCGTGA
The DNA here is from genome assembly GCA_032401905.1 of Swietenia macrophylla. Classification (NCBI taxonomy): domain Eukaryota; kingdom Viridiplantae; phylum Streptophyta; class Magnoliopsida; order Sapindales; family Meliaceae; genus Swietenia; species Swietenia macrophylla. Next base: position 7,311,271 of record CP135567.1, on the reverse strand, counting down.
CCTAGATCTCTTTGTCCGTCACAAAGAAAATTAAAAGAAGTATAAGAGAGCTCAATATAAAGAGACGCATGAGAAGCATAACATGACAACAAGGATCATTGCTCAAACATAAAGAACACACCATATGTTTCTTAATGAGTCTGTCTCGTTCAATCTCAGAGATTTCAGCCAAATGCAAAACAGAGCTCTGAAGAACTACTGTTCCCATTTCGCTGCCAGAACTCTCACTGCAATGCAATGCCATACTTATTGAAAAGATTGGCACAAAGTGATTTTTTACTAGATCTGCCAGAGGCTCACAAGCAATCTGCCACAACATAGATTTATCATTAGGTTGCAACAACAAATCATAAAACACTACAATGCAATACTTGAACACTTTAGAACCACCAAGAGAATCTTACTTTCTAGTAAAAAGTCAAAGGTATGGACTTTGTACTTTCAAATATCTAGTTATGTCATTTTCAAGAACCTTTAAATAATTTCAATAAGGTGTAATGTAGTCCTAAGGCAGTTTCAATTAACCCACTTCAGTAGAGATGAAATCAGGAACGTGCTCCCACCTTAGCCACCCACTTTAGGTTGTAGTTGTCCCCATACAAAACAAGAGCTGGAAGAAGCCAATGGCAACAATATTGTATAAAATTAGTAGGTTCAGCATTTGATACAAACAGTGGTCGTATCTGCAAAGAATAATTACCAGAGTCAGATTTTAAATGTAAGTGTGATTAACTCAACCCTTCTTAGTTCCCAGTTAAATGCAAGGGAAGAAAATAGGTGTCACAGCCATGGTCACTGAGAGTATTCACATTTGGCATATTTGTGCTTTGATTGAGAAATCAACTGACTGTTAAGAAAGAACTGTTCTATGCAAAGGCTATACAATATGGTGGATCAGATTTCACCATAATTCGTTGTTAAGGAGTAGATCTCTCCTACAATTTACATCCCTAGATTATATGTATACATATTCGCCTCCAGCAATTAGGCTAAAATAGCAAATGATTACAGCTCTTGCTAGAACTTGGATTGCATGCTAACTATCTTGCAGGGAACCTTTGCCCATTAGCTTCATAAATAACTAAATAATCCATAATTATCAACATCTAACTTCTAAAGAATAGACACAATATTAAGGAGAAATGTAAAAGACAAAATCGTCAGGATTTATAATATGGGATCTCAATCCAAAAAATTTCCTATCATCAAGATGTCCACATACTATTAAGGAAAAATAAGATGCATAAGTTGTCACAAAAACAGCGTCACAGGCAAGCCAAAGTCACTGCAAAGATTATCAAAGTTTGACTTCACAGTACTTGTAGCCCAAGGACCATGAACCTGCAGAAAAAAGTTCAAGAATTCCAAAATCCACCAGATATTTATGCTAACCATGTATATAGGACTACAAAATATCATGTATCATGTTACTGTAGCAAGATAGATGTTACCATGCGTTGTATATACTTAAGATATTTCTGAACTTATTTTGAAGACCCAAAAACAAAAACATTTGTAAGGGTTATTCATATCATTAAACATATTAAGAGCTCAATGTGATAGAAGAAGCACATTACCTCAACAAGTGAAACCAAGCTGACACCACAAGCAACCCAGCGAAAGAGAATTGAACCCAATAGCTCCTCCAAGTACTAAAATAGGGGAGAAGAGAAAAAAAAATAAGAAAAACAATAAAGGAAAATTGAATGAAAATTGAATGCCCATAAATCGTAGACTTCCAACTAACACCAAGAGTAGATCATCACCTTCCACCTAGTCGTATATTGGAGCTGTTGGGATAGGTTATCAAGTGCTGCATTCACCAATTCCCTGAAGAAAAGCGAAGTAATACTAGTAAAGGAATTGACCACGATTACTAGAAGAATGCAAAAGAAAACGGAATTTGTTTTACCTTTGGCAAGGATAAATAGCAGACAAAACACTCATCATAAAAACAACCTATAGATGCCAGAGAGAATCACCAAATGAATTCAACCACAGTAGTTTAAAACAGTTCCAAAAGCATATAAAACAGCCAATACAACTACCTCCAACTCTATTTTCTCACTATGCAAAGCGAGATGCATAAGAGTAATGATAACTGTTTCCATATTGGGACGAGGCTGTGGACCAGAAGCTAGGGCCTCCCTTGCAGTAACAAGTTTTTCTTTTGAGTAACTGACCAGAACAACACCAAAATTGGAACTGGAAAAACCAAAAAGAACACCAATATAATATTAAAACTTAGAATACTGCTTCGCAATGAGATAACGCAACTAAAAGAAAAATGAAGACTAGGACAGTCACAGCTCACAAGACTGCTAGTAGTTCATAGTTAGATGATCTCAAAAGAGGACAACTAAAAAAAGTTAAGTTGCAGTTAACATTTTAGTGAAACCCACCAAATATCTTGGAAGACTTCCTCATGTCCATCCCAGGTCTGGAACAGAACACCAATGCATCTGGCTAGAAAGAACCTAACTCTATAATCGGGATCTTGAAGCATCGACAGCAGTCTCTCAATCATTGTCTACAAAGATTTACAACATAGCAGCCATGCAAAAGAATGTTGATGGAGGGGAAGGAGACCAAAAAAAGGAAAACAGTTTCAGCATCAGTTTGAGCAATTATCACAAAGAAACAAAGATTAAATATGAAAACAAACACAATTCTTCCCTCTATCTAGTATTTGGATTACAACCAAATCAAAGATTGACCAAAAATACCAACCACTGAAATTGCGAAAGATATAGATGAACAAGGACAGATACTTCAATGTAACACTCACATTTGTGTCAAATACAGATACATTTCCAAAAATTCTGAGTACACATATCCAAGTAAATTACATATATGTTCAACTATTATGCTACAAATGTGTGCATGTTTGTCATCCACTAGATCACTAGTAATTATGTGTCATGCTAGAATGCCAATGCAATTATGTGTCAGCATGTTTCACAGTGGATACATTAAAGATTGCATATGTGAAACTAAATTCAAACACTTTTCAAGGGATACCTATGAGGCTTAGATAAGTGATTCAAATTGTTTTTAGTGCACGATATAAATAGACATAAAGAAATTTGAAGATTTGCCATGTCATTGTGCCTATGTTCTTACCCATGTCTGGGGTCAGTGTCTACCATAAGGAATCACTATATTCATATTAACAATTAATTACCTGACCAATTTGAGGACTGAGTAAAACAAAATCAGATATACAATCAATCAGCTTAATGCGTCCAGACCAGTCCAGCAGACCAAATTCGGCAATTTTATTCACAAGATCTCCAAGATGTATCAAGCACTGAACAACGAAATCAAGCAATAATAGTTAGCGCATAAATAGATTTTTTACAAGCAACTCAGACCCAAATGATCCTTGTAGCAGAATCTCAGTTTGACATAGTTACTTTTACAATAATAAAACAGAAAATCAAACAAAAATTATATTGGAACAAACAACTAGGAAGGCAGTATAATAACAAATATTGTCTAAATGTGGCATGTCCAAAGTGCACAGTATGATATGACTGTAGGGAAGCACACAGACAAAACACGAACTCATGACCAAGGGAGAGACACTAGCAGTACTTCACAAGCATTTTACATAGATCTCAACATTTACTTGAATTAAGGCAGTACGGAGTCAATAAATGCGTGCAAAAGAAATATAATAATTTTCAGAGATATTTCAAAAAATTTTAAAAGAAGGTAAGCACTTAGTTGTGTGAGAAAAAGAATGAAACCCAGTTGTCTTATCCACAGAATTACACAGCAGCGACATATCAACGGACAAGTGCAAGTTGGGATATACCCTAAACATTTCCCGTATAAGTCAAGCGTATGAACAGAAAAGTGTTAAGACCTATAGCTTACTTCTCTTTATGGCATTGGTAAGCAAAATCCCCTTATCAGATCCCAAAACCACAACCTTTCTTGTTTATCAGGAAGTGAGTAGCTAGAAATGCAGAATCGTGTATCTTTGGAGCATGGAGCAATGACTCGCAACCATTGGCAAGAGTTAACTCCACCCCCCCCCCCCCCCCCCCCCTTCTTTATCTGCCTGAATGAATTGATTATGAACAGACATCTTTCTGAAAACTCTGACATTAATTTACACAAGATCATATGAAGTGAGAAAACGACTCAATTTTGCTACGTTCAACCCAGATTCACCAACTAATACATTTAAATTAACATTTGACAGACTCGAACCACAATTCCGAACTCACTGCTTGCTAAATCTAAAACAATGTGTAATGCAACTAACTCTCATAATTTGTTTTTTAACCGACTGAGGTATATTTATCCAAAACTTTAAGGAGAATAAACATCTTTGGGTTACCTCTTCAGACACCCTTTCCTTCAAAGAAGAGCCAGCACAGTTAACCCCTCCAGCACTGTCCAATGATAACAGAGTACCCAGTAGAAAATCAATGGCAACTACTATATTAACACAATTGAGCTTAACACTTCCTTGCATCTCGATCATGTTATCCATTAAATTAATCTGCCAAAGGGAAGGAGGGTTAAAAGTAGCAACAATAAATAAGAATGATCAAACAATCTACAAAAATTGCATAATAAACAAATAGCATGATTAATTTTAGGTAGTTATCAACTAGACATAAGACATAACCAGACCATGTCTGTTATTTTTCCAGAAGAGGACCAGTCAGGATGTTGACAAAGACTCTGCAAAATCTTCTCACGAACCTGAGGTAGGAAATTGGAAGAAATATAACATTGGCCTAGAGACTCCAGGGCAATAACATATGTACAAATGAATTTACAAATATATATACCTCCTGGTTGCACTCTTTCACCATGAGTTCAAACATAATATCCCATGTAACATGTAAAACTGAGAAAAAACATGAAATTAAGGATATCATGTCCAACTTCCACTTCGCAGCTGAACAAGATATGCCAGTGGCAATTTTCCCATTGACGGTTAATATATCCACACTTTTGGTATCCTCATTCACATCCAGCTCCATGTCCACTATCCTACTAGTATTGATATTTAGTGGACAAGAAATTTGTAGTGCTGTATCAGACAGAGATAGGTCTGACATGATCATCTGAGACTGTGGATTCCTTAAATAATCAGAATAATCTTCATAGAGTTTAGCCATGGCCCTTAAAACCCTCTCCATTGACTGAATCACGGCATCATAAAGTGCACCATCCAGAACATCTTGATCTTTCCACTTGACAAAAATAGGAGAGGAGACAAATTTTCTAACTGAACTCACAAGGGAGCTTATTTCATTAAAATCGGAGTTAGAGCCCAAGCAACTAAGAGAATCAAAATTGCTGTGGTTTTCTTGAATTAAAGTAACTGCATGATCAAGCAATTCTAACAAGTACAGCCCCATTTCAGATAAAAACGATGAAACCTCCTCTCCTTTCCTGAAACCAATAAAGCACAGGCAGAATAAATAAAAGATATTTAAAAAAAGGGGGGGACTAATAAGATTCGCATGATAATAAAATATCAAAGCTTATGCACAAGACCCGAGGTACTCTTCAACATGGACATTTTTACAACTGGCACCAACCTTCTAAAACAAGTAATACCATAGTCAACATCTATTGCATTCCATCACATGATATTATCTGTCAGATGAGAAAAACAATCACAGTACAAACATAATGACTTAATATAAGACCGGTCCCAATTACGAAGAGTCAAATAAAGAATGACAAGACAGAAGCATCACTTAATGCCTGACCAAATTGTCAAAGGCTATCAAAGGTTGCCAGAGTAAAATATGGTGAAAATTCTACAAGCTTATTCATGAAAGGGAGCAAATGGATATCATCAGTCTAGCTCAAAAGCAAAGACCCTTCTCAATAAAAGAAACCATCAGAACAAGCTAAAAGCTACTTCAAACTAAACTTGCTATATCCAATGACAAATGACAAATGATTAAATAGAATTTCAGTCATCACAGTACAGGCATTATAGATGTAGTTACAGATAGGACACAAACCTTGTTAAAAATGAGCCATACATGAAATTGGACAATGTAGCACTAATAATGAAGACCTCTGATAGAGGCCTCTTTCCAGAATTCCTTTTCAATAATGTTTCCACAATATAGCGCTCCATTTCATTCAGAAGTGGATCTCTCAGCTGTCGGGGAAGACAAACACTTTGATGGCACTGAGATGAGGAAGCCTGAACATAATCACAATTCAACAAACTTATAAATCACATAATACCTAACTATAAACAATACTTCTAAAAACAGTATTCAACCACCTTAGAACTAGTGTCCAAATTGATTTTTGCAAGAACTTCCACAAAGCATTCAAAAGGTTGAAGTTGCTTTTCATGCTCATGTTCATCTATCTACAACAACCACCAAATTTTATCTTCTCAGCAAAAAGATGAATGTATGAGAACCAAACATCAGATTAGCCAGGGAACTTATACATCAGCACACACCTTAGCCCAATCATTTCCAGCCTTGCTAACATTTAGGAAAGAGTGAGACAAGGAAAGCCCTTTGTGGCAATTTCCAAAAGAACAACCAGCACAAAGAGCATAAACAGCGGCCGGTAACAATAATACCAAGCATTCATTCAATATCAAACAATCCTACATAAGAAGGGATCAGCCATTAACAAACATTATCACAACCTTCAACAAATAGAACAAGCATTAAACTTGTAATGACATAATTCATTGGGAGGCAAATGCACAAGCTTATGAAGCGAATAACTAGGGTAGGAATTTCTGAAACCTTTGTGAGGCCCAAAATTAAAGTGTTAAACATCATTTGATCTGAACTATACAGACTTGTTTCCATTTTGACACCTTGCAAGCATAAATTGGGGAGTCAATTCTAGTATGTTCTCCTCCCACTCCTCATTGAATAAGACAAAAGAAAAAAATAATCCCAACTGATTACAAAACAGATAAGAGTCATTCAATAGGATATTTTCTGCCCTCATTCCTCTGCATCCATCGCCACCCCACCATCAAAACGTTCCACTATAATAAAGAGGCCCATTATTTTACCCATATCACACAATAAGCCATATCAACATATTGTGTTTTGCCATGGTTTATTGGATGGTGTAATGGAAAGTCTGATATCAAGGGGAACCAACAGGTTGCCCAGCCAATTCCTAATCTTCTAACTTTGATCACACTTTTTTCTCCATAACTACGAACTGAGTAAATACCTCAAATATTCCAGTATGTCAATATATAAAACTTCACTTGTTTTTATATCAACTTGGACTTGATTGTTACATAACAAAAAGTAAGTTAGTGATTGTTTCAATCAAAAGAGTTGGGAATCAGTTGAAAGTTAACCTGAACACTGAGCACAAAAAATCAAATTTAACCAAAACTACAAGAAAACAATAATGTGAAAATTAATAATAGGAATTTACAACTGACAGACCTTCCTTTCAAGACAAGCCAAAGTTGCTCTCAAGAGATTTTTCCTGAGATGAAAATTATCCTGATAATAACCCTGTACAAATATAAAGATGTAAGATACAATACTTAATGCACATTTGTATTAACTATTGATAAGAAAAGAAAGACTCAAGTGATAATAAGATCTAAAACCCATAAACCAAAGAATGGCGTAAAACAGACACCATTTCCTTTATCAGTCTGGTATGACTAGCAAATAAACAAGGCTGTCTAAGTTAACAGCAGTGCATTTTGATCCTGTCTCATTTAAAAAATAGCTCAACCCAAAAATAGAGTTCAGAACTTATTTATTGACATGTAAGCTAAGCAAATTATAAGCTAAACCAAAAACAAGAGTGTATAACAACTTGGAACACTTTCTAGTGCAAAAGCAGCAGAAAGGAAACTAGTTTTTGCGAAGAGGTTAAATATTGTCAGGTTGTTTCTGATCAACTTAAGCTTTTATGATTTATGGTCTCTCATCAGAGTAAAAGACCTTATTTGGCCTACAGATCTTGTGTACAACATGTGCTATTCAAATAAGCAATTTGTTTGCCTGAGGAATTTGAATGCAAGGAAAATCACTGAATTTTCAGATTTATTGATTCAACTAGAAACTGTTTTTTAAGATGATTCAGGGAAGGATATGAGGATATGGACAGCTCACTCTGCAGGCATTTTTTCTTGTAAACTCTGCTTTAATGGGCATATTGATGAGCCATCTTTTTTATTGTTTCTTCCAGCAAAAACAATATGAAAATATAAAGTTCCAAGTAAAGTTGAAATCCTATCTTTGGGCAAGATTAATAGAGCCTATGTTATCCGAAAGAGATGGCCTGCATTAGCATTAAACCCCAACTGGCGTGTGATGTGTACAAGGGGTGGAGAAAGCATAAATCATCTTTTTCTTCATTGTCATCTAGCCCTGAAACTATGGTATAAACTTTTGAGGCAGCAAAGTTAATCGGCTTATACCAGAATCTAGTTCTGCTCTATTTGTGAAAGGGTTTTGTCCTTTTGGCGATGGCAAGAGATCCAAGGTCCTACAGAAATACATTGTTTGTGCTATTTTCAGGGTAACTTGGTTGGAGAGGAATAAAAGGTTATATAAAGATGCTTTAGAAGAGGAAATCAATTATTTGTGGGATAGAATTCATCTTTTGGCCTCGTTAGGGGCTTCAATTATTAAGGAATTCCAGCATTCTTCCATAATTTTTATTTTCGAGAACTGGGATGCTGTTTTTCACTAATGCTTACTGTAGCTCATCTGTTGTATAGATTATACTGTAAATGTTGTGTAATAGATATTAGGTAATCCAGTGATGGATCTCCAGTCCATCTCTCTTTTTGTTTATCAATCTTACTAATTATTGTATCTGTTGTATTTGCTTCCCCGGAAAGTTGGTTGAGTAAAAATAATTTCTTATCAAAAAAAAATTAAGCAAATTATATCACAGAGGAAATTGGACTTGACCTAGGTTAGTATGTATTTGAATCCCCATGGAAAAACCATTAACCACTGTTAGTCGTGCATGTGGGGGCATGTTAATTTTGTCCTTATCAACTGAGTTTTTGAGCTTAATGGTTTCTCGGTAATTACAATGGCAGACAAATATGCTAGGTGGGAGTACCATCAAATTTTCAAAGACTATGAAATGACAAGGAGAAAAAAATACAAAAAAAACAAAAGAGGCCAATGAAGCCACTTACCTGAGAACCCTTCCGTGAAAAATAACACACAATGAAGTACAAAGCAGACCTGGATCAACATCATAACCATGCATCAAGAGATATATAATCAAAATAAGAGCACCTAAGCAAATTTCAAGAATTCCATTGAGACAAATAAAATGCCAAGTAGCAAACGGATTGTGCCTCACTCTAACTAAACTTATTGAACAAAGTTTCAGACACTACAGCACCTATCCAATTTCATAAAGGAAATATTGTCATTTGATCCATCAAAAGTTTAAAAGACAGAGTGAACATGGCAACTTAGAATAGCAGGTTGCATTTACTCATTTTGGTACACACTGGACTTGGTAAAATAAGTGAATAACTTGCGCATAGAAAATCTCTAATCTATTTAAAATGTGCAATGGCAAGACACTTGGTTACAATAACAATAGAAATGATTTACAAGGTTTAGGAACTGATAAATTCAGGAGTAAACTACCAACTTGTTCTCTCAATTGATATATCTCCTTCTGTATGGCTCCTTCTTTCTAATAAAAGTTTATTTTACTAGAAACTTTTTTCTTCAAATATAAATCTTCAAAGAGCACAACCCACCACCCTCCATAGTCTTTCCCAGCCCAGCATATGTCTTGTGTGTATCCCTATTCATTCCTTTGCTTCCAAACAAAAACTTAGCATTCTAATTCGAAAAACTAAGATATATGTGTGTTACTCTGTTAGGCCAAAAGATAATATGAGTGAAGTGTTTGTTGGAAGTGTGGCTGTCACTAGAAGCAAGTAACTGATTTTACTGGTTCCATCTATTATGACTTGAATCTAGCTTTTCTTTGAAAAATGAAGCATTGCAAGCAAGGGCTTTATAAAGGACCATGTGAAAGATTGCCACAAACACTAAACATCTTGTAACTAAGTTAAAGATAGATGCACTTACATCGATGGCATTTGTTTGAATAGCTGAAGATCCCACACATCTTGTGGCACAAGATATGTATTCAATGAATCCTAAAAGAGGAAGGAATTCAGTAATTGCTCAACAAGGTAAAATGAATGCAAAAACTGAAGGGGACCATGGAATCAGAAGATAACGAGTTTTCTACTCACGCACGAAATGATATTTCCCAGGAGCACCAAAGCAGCATCCGCCTACATGCATGAATATGAATATGATTGTAAGCTCAAAGGAACCACAAAGAATCCTGAATGAACTTGCAATGACAGGAATCTTCGATACAATTAAAACATTAGACCATTCAACAAAACAATCATAACGTCTACCAAAAAAAAAAAGGGAAGTGGAGAGCTTTCTAGTACGTTTCTTTTTATGTGTAAATGCAGCAGAAGAATATTACATCAACATAGATGTAATTTTACCATAAAAGAATACAAAAAATAAAAGATTAATAAACCTATCATGTCCGGTGAACTTCAAATTTTGGCAAGTAGAATTGTAATTAAAGTTTGTGAAAAGATAGATGATATGCTACCAACTCTGGCAAATACTTGAGCAATATATCAATAGCATGCTAGCATAATATTCTAGACAGGAAATTGATGCATACAAATAATAAGAAATCTGGAAAGCCAAAATACAACCAAAAATAAAATCAAATCAACGGAGAATAAACACGAATCTAGTGTCATCAGTAATCATTATCAACACCAGACTTCATTGTAGAAACAAAACTTACAACTGGAATCACATTGCTAAATATTGGTAACCCGTGCATCAAACAGTCCCATATCAATTGCCAACCACAATCGAACTGCAAGAGTTTGTCCAATCACCATGTCAATGCAGGTTCCGATCAAACCAATATGCTTAACTGAAAATAAACGGCTGAAGAGTAGAACAGAATTTATAGCATTATGAAAAGATAGACTTAGCATGAATGCAAATTACGAAGACAAACAATTAACAAGTTCTAAAAATTAGACAGTTCTGAAGCAGTTTCAGAAATGAAAAAAAGAAATAGGATTATAGATTTTCTATTGCGTTTTCTCAAAAATAAAAAAATCATTTCTTTTGTATTGATTCTTCATGATTATTATCATGACCTCTTGTTTCTTCTTTAAAAGTATGAATAAACACAACATTTTAGAGACAATCTATCCCATGCAAACAGCTAACCAGGTAAATTCCCTACAGAAACTAGCACCTTCTAACATGGCAACAAACCAAAATTTTTCAGTTAAAAGAAGAAGATTTAGTTCCAATTGGACCAACTATAGTAATTTATGAGTGCAATGTGAAGAATCAAGGGTTCAATACAAAACCTAAAACCACCAATGACATAAAAGTCTTCAATTAAACTCCATTAAGATGAACTTTGAAGAGTCAAAGGTACAACTTCCAAATTTGGAACAAAATTCCAACATCATGGCAAAAAGAGGGCACAACTCCATTCAATTCAGCTCCACCATGAGCCGCATTCACCTTCATTGCAGTGTGGCAGCAAGACCAATTCTACAACTGCTGCACACTGTGGGGCCAAATTGGACCCAATTAATATATTAGTCTTTCCCAGGCCATACCCAAGTTCAAATGTAATCTAACCCAATCAACATATGGCAGAATACAACATAAAAAGAAAAAAAAATAAAAACGATAAATAAATAAGACACAAAGATGCATCAAAAAGGTCAAAGAGAAAAGGAAAAATCACATACCTTATTTGGGGTGAAAGATGACCTCAACGGAATCTCCATTCGTGAATCTAGAAGTAATAACACTGAAGAGAGCTCTTGCAAACTCCTTTGGATAAAAGTATATAAACATGAGGACACGAAGAAGAGAAAGGAACAGATATATATTTGCATAACTTTAAATTAATTGTGTCCCTGAAGTAGCAAGCACTGTGCTCTCAGAAATATTAGGACTAACCTTGTTCTAGGCTCAAAAGCCTTCAAGAATAAGGTAAACTATCACAAAGGTAAATCAGAACAGCATACCTCAAAGTCCATAGCAGCCCATCATAAGTATGCCCCACATTTGCATCATTCAATATTCTACAATATATCCAGACTTGTTAAGCAACAAATTATACTAACAAATATAGTATGCATGTGGATAGAAAGTAATTTGCCATCACGTACACAAAATTACATGTAATTACAGCCATTTTACCTTAATACCTTGGGAAACAAGACAAACAAGGTCAAGATTTCTTCTAAAGCAGAAACTGCCCGTATATTTATAGAATTCTGACCAAGTTCTTTGTCTAATAGCGAATGCACATATGCACAGATATACACTCAAATCAAAGGTTTTGACCGGGATAGTTTATTAAATGCATGCAACTCAACCAAAATAATACACAAGAAGTGTCAATAAATATGAAAAAGATGCAAAATAAAAATGTAGAAAAGATCCATACTCTCTGTTAGGACTCTCGGTAGAAATACTTTTTAACATATAACTACACTGGCATTCATGAAAAGTGATTAATACCATACTATTTTATAAGTAACGGAAAAAGAAAGTCTATTGACGGTGTAAAGTGATGAATACCACATAGATGAATATATTTAGTTAAAGCAGAACAAGTCCACAATGAACATTTGCTGACATGTAATTACCTTTCAAAACTCGTGCAAATGCCTTCAAACCAGTGCATAAAAAGATCCTTACTGATGCGGGTATAATAATTACGAATGAGACAACAAAATGTAGCATTCCTGCAGAGCAGTCCACAGAGTCTCGCTGTCACACAGCATTTACACATGGAAGATGCATGGTGAAAGTATGAGAGTGAGAGCAAAAAGGACAGTATTGCACCAAAATAAAAAAGAGTACATATTAAAAAGAAGTATCATCAGTACCATCAGTACCATTTTATTGAAGTACAATATTTTATTTTGAACAACAAAATCACAAACCCCACCGTCTGCAGTCATTTATGCGCAAAACTATATCAACATGAAAATTCCTAAACGAAAATTGTAAATAACCATGGACATTGTAACATGCGGATGGACCGAATAGCATGAAATTTAAAGGAAGATTAGCTTAGAAAACTGAAGGCCTAAAGAACTATGATTGCTCCACTTATATAGGGACATTTTTTTAACAAAAAACAATGAATAATTATATTAATATTAAAGGGAAATAAAAAATTGCGTAGCGGACCACACTTTTATTGAAGTTATAGATTAAGCTATTAATGCTCTAGTACAGTGGAGTAAAGCATTTTAAGTAAATATTTTAAGTAAATATATCAATTTATGATACTTTGTGAAGCACAAAAATAACCTAGTAAATCTGTTATGTTTGCCTTGATAACTCATTTATCATATTTGTGAAGCATATACTCAATAATACCATTTTCTTGTTTCCTAGCCACAAAAAAAAAAATTTGATATTTGTGAAGCATACACTCAATAATACCATTTTCTTGTTTCCTAGCCACAAAAAAGAGAGGGGGGAGGGGGCATGTGGGTTTTGTGTGGAGGTGAGGAATGGGTTGGGGTGGGGTTGTGTGTGGGGGGCTTTCGGTGTGGTCAGAAGAAGAGGTGGAAACATACCATAACCACTTTCCTTCTCTCAGTGCCTCCTTTAGATGGCCTGCAGCATGCTCTCTCCGAAACCGTTTTCCAGCTGATGGTGCTTTCATTGTATTAACACATGTCTGACAAAGTAAATTCAAAACTTTTCTCAAAAATCCATTTATTTTAATTGGCAAATACTTCATGGTAATCAATATACATAGCATAATACATACATGTACATATGGTTAAATCTTAAGAAGTTCAAACTATGAGGAAAGAAGCCATCAAATCTAGTGGGAATTCTGCAATGTCCACAAAAGCATCTTGTCCAGCAATATCAACAAATAATCAAGCATTGTAAGTAAATATATCAATTTATGATACCTTAAAAGTTAGAGGAGAAACGATTGTTAAATCATAATGCAATCTTCATACCAAATACAGAAAACAAAGATCCACAATCCCAACAAAATAGATTTCAGCACACAGCTTCAATTAGAAAACTAAGATGCAGCTACAATTATTTAAGGATGTGGAATAAGTACCCGATAGAAAACAAGTGCTGAAAGCTCCACTAGACCACATTGATAGCCATTTAAAGTTCCAAATTTATCATCCTTTGTTGCATCACTCCTGAATGCATAACAAATGATTGTTCAGAAAATAGCACCATGGATCTCCAGTAAAGAAGAACAGAATTAAAAAGAACAAAGGTCAAAAAACTCACCTAGACACGCTAGAACCAGGTAAATTGCTTTGATCTAGTTCCTTACATACAACATCCAAAAGTTGTTCTACCAAAGAACTCCCATCATCAACACCTCTAGTCAGGCTTAGTTGTAGCCTTCCATAAATATTAAGTGCATCCTGAAAAAGCAAAGTACATAAACATGTAAAACAAAACTAGTTTAGACCATTCAAGAATGGGAAAAAGTAAGTTACTCAAAAATGAACAGTTTAGGAACCTTAAGACCGCGGTTATGGGTTGTCAGCCAACAACGGTATATAAAGTGTTGGATGGCATCATGGATCTCTAATGACTGACAACCCAAATTTGGACCATCCATTAACAAGTACGTATTAATACACTCAATAAGCTTGCGTGCAATCTTTCCCTCATCCCTGAACATGATACAACAGCAAATGTCACAATGTAATCAGCAACTTTCAAATAACTTCTGATATGAAACAACTTGTCAAGGGACTAACAAGAAAAGAAATCAAGAGCAGATTATTGCATACCTTAAAACAGAGAATATCTGAACAAATCCCTTAACAATATCATCCCTCAGGGTCTCAGGGAAATCGCCAGGAGGATTTTCAAGAAGAGAATGGAGAGTCAATATATAGCGAAAGACCTCCTCTTTCTGATTATGTTGACTATTATTTTTCTCTTTCAAACTGAATTCCACCTTCTCCATATATAATAGCATCAAGCCTAGCCAAAATAGATTTTAAAAGAAAAAGTAAATATTAAAATAAGTGAACAATGACAACGACAATTTCATTTGACTAACAGGTACTTAAACTCACCGCAATAAATGCGTTTCCTCATGTGAAAGCAATAACATCTAACAGCCAAAAGATGCCGGAGTGTAATGCCATATTCCGACTGAAAACTTGGAACATTGCTTAGCACATCCAATACGTGACTAAAAAGTGTTTTAACCACAGATAACAGAGGCAACAACTTTCCTGTAAGGAAAATTCACATAAAACAATCAAAATTGAACATCACTCTAACTGCTAATAATAAAAGAATAAAATAAAACATGCAGACATCTAATTGACTTCGTAAAAGGCCAACACATCGACTACAACTTCAATCCAATGAAGGGAGAAAAGGTAGCAAGAAACCCCTAGGTGAACTCAAGCTAAAAGTACCTATTACTCCAAGCACATTAATCAAAATTTAAAATTCTACAAACCTAAAATCCTACAAACGCTGTTTCCTGCATGGTCTTATGGCATTAACCAAATTTTACTTCTTCAACACCAAATGCACCTGCACAATAAGACCCAACATTTTGATCCATGACACAAAATATAACATGGCCCAGTAATTCACTCATAACCTATTTGTTTGTTCAATTTATTTGGATGGTCAAGGACTTTCAATTATTTTTTCTCAATAAAATCATTAACTATTGTCATACACTGATTTTCCCCAAAGTCACAAACTTCAATTGGGTTCCTCAGATGGTGGCTCTCAAATCCAAATAAATACTCAAAGCAAGATCCGTTAAGGCCTAAAATAGTATATTTAGTATGTCATTAACAAGCTCAGATATGCAGAAATTGTCTGTTATCACTCTTCTTGTACCTTCATCTGCCTCTCTATTAAAAATATTCACAACCAAGCATTAAAGAATCAATGGAGAAGGCAGTGTTCTAAATTTTCAGGTCTACTTCATTACAAATCCACTGCCTGTCCCTAGCAAAGCAGCATATCAGCTGAAGAAATCTGTTGTTGTCCTACAAAAGTCTCTTTCTCCCATGGACCATTCGACTTCTTAAGGACATCAACCTCATTTTGGCCAAAATATAATTACTAGAGGTGTACTGCCTAACAGCAGGAAGCTTTTATTATTATATAGTTCATGAATCATACCCTATGGGCATAACATTCAATTCCTGACCTGAAAACTTAGCATCCTCTGCCCGTTGAATGACAATTCGAAGAGCTTTTGCAAAAATGATCTTGGGAGGCCGTCGCTTGCTCGCAGATATTTCCAATGATATACAGTGGATAAGCAACATTATTAGAAATGGCCATGTATCAGCTGCAAAAAACAAAACAATTGAGGCCCTTCAATTTTCTTTTCGATAATTTTCTCACCCCCGCCTCCGAAAGGCACATGGACAAATTGTGACTAGATGACAATCTTACAGGGAGGGATTTCATTCGGTTTTAGTTTTGCAGTATTCTGTCCAAGAAATTTGCAGAATGCAAGCGATCTTTCTCCTTCTAACCATGTACACAACAACTTTATTCCTTCCTAAACACATGAATTAGTATCATATGAATACAAATATAAATGACAGTTTCAACTAGTTACAAATAAAATTAGGGAAATGAGAGAACTCAAATTTAAATCATCGTCTGGGAACCAAGAAAACAAAACGAACTGACTCAAGTCAACCTAATTCGAAAATTTTGCCCAGATAAGTTCATTTTATTAATTTGAAAGTTAATATTGAGCAAATGCAAGACAGTGAAAAATCGTATCAATATTCCAGACCAAATAAAACAACATAAGATCCACTTAATCAAACCTACTACAAGAATTCTGGTCATTGAATCTCATTCTTAACAATTTTACAAAAACAAAACCAAACACAAATTATCACTGGATTGCTAACAAAAATAAATCAAGAGATAAAGAGAGAGATTAAAATTTTAAATTCATATATCATCGAAGCAGTACCTCAATTGGCTTACTTAATTTTTTTTATTACACTTAATTAAAAAAATAATCAAATAATACTTTCTGTTTCGTTGCAGACACGGCAAAGAGAAGGAACTTTTTTCCTTTCTTGACTTTAGAAGCCATAAAGAAGCAAAGACGAAATAAATAAGTAATTAAAAAACCACTCAGCAAAGGTGAATACCCTAATAAGCATATATGTAGATAAATACCAAACATAAATAACCACAAAATCAAGCAAGCCAAATAGAACAAGATTGTCAAAAGCATAAACCGATACCTCCCTCGCTTTGGCTTTATCAGACGAGAGCTTTGTGACGATCTCTTGGATGTCTCTAGTAGTGACCATCTCCTATTTCGCAGAGAGCAATGGGAGGCAGAGGGAGGGAGGGTTTCGGAGCGTGAACTGCGAACTGAAGTTTTGAGTCAGCTGGATAACTTTTCAAAATCGACCCGTTGGGGTCCTCAACCGACAAAAAAAAAGGCGGGCGAATGTGCTCCTATAACTGATAATCGCAAGGACTATGTCTGTGTTCACAATCTATACAATTCTATACCAAATTAACTGGGAAAAACCACAATTACCCTAACACAATTGAATGTTTTCTGCAAACCTGCTTTTTTCATTTTTGCGTGCGTATCAGAATGAAAATTACTTGAGATAAATGTCAAAATTTTGTTATAGTTACAATAATATCCCAATTTCACGGCAAAGGTCACAAATACCCTAGGAAAAGTTTTAAAATTGCTTTTGTTTATTTTAAATTTATTAAGATAACGTTATTGAAATTTAAGCCTCGCATTAATATTATTTTAAGTTTTTTATTTTAATATACATTATAAATAATATTAAAAAAAATTTATCTCTTGATGAATTGCATTTTAGAGAGATAAGCCAACGTGGGTGGATAAAAAACTGGAATCAATAAAAATATGCACGGTTTTTTTTAATGTAATTATAAATGAGGATAAAATTGTAATTTGAAAATATGGGGCTCAATGAGAATCAAAGTGGGTCTTAATGGGTGCCAATCGAACCTTTTTCCTTTCTGTTTCGGAACAAAGCCCACTTTTTGTACTAGAAACCGAGCCCAGTAAAGGAGAAACACTATCCAGTCCATTGATGAATTCCAAAACCATTTCATTAAGTAAAGAATAGTGTATTCAGTTGGTATCATGGAACTCTAGAACTGTCTTGAAGGTGACACAGTCAAACGATTATGGCTGGACTCTTTTGACACGTTGCATTATTTATATCGAAAACATATTTATCTTTTATACATGCACTATTTTATAAGATAATATCAAATATGACAATATATTTTGTACAGATTTAATATATTTCCTTCACTACCATTCACACGTGTAATTTTAATTTTATTATAATAAACATGTCAAAGTCTAAGAATCTCGTCCATTAACAATAACCCTCGATTAGAGCTGTATCAACAGAAAGCAGAAGCAAAATCAAATTATGCTACGCCGACGGGCCAATTACATGTGTTACTCATTTCACCAAGGGCCAAATTAAGAGGCACAACATCACCATAAGCGGCCAAATTGAGAGGCATAACATCATCGTAAGCGTACGTGCATCCAATTTTATTTTATTTGTCGTGGGGTTGGTATGAACATAGGTTATATAAGGCCCTGGGTCATTCGAGAATCGATAAATCCATAACTATAATTTATGGACCGCACGTGTATCAATATGACAATTATATTTCACAATCGAATCCTCTTGCTTTGACGATTGGGATTTATTGACCGACAGACATCAAATCATTTGGAAAAATATATTCAGCTGTGTTTCTACCCGTATGACGACAATTTAAATTGTAATTTCGGTAAAACCTCAGGAAAGCTTCAAAGGGGAGGCGAATTCAGATGACAAATTGTAACATGACAAAAATGATGATGGTTAGTGAAAGTGGGGACGGATGGTCGGGTTCTGCAAGCAAGAATGGGACCCAAATGACCTGTGATTGCAAAGCAAAATGACAGAGAGCTGTCGACAATCATTCTATCTTAGCTAGAAAACAAAGAGAGAGAAGCAATCTAATGGGGGTTGAAATAGGTGGGGTTCGAGATCCTGTCCACCGACCCATTGATTCGCTTATCAGAATTCTGGGGGATTTTGTAATATTTGCTGCCACTTATTTCTAAGCCAGGCGCCTCAGTCATCGTTCTAGGTGTCGCGCATGCTCGTCAAGATTTGAGACAACACTACTAGTCTCTGCGTGTGTCACAAATACATATATATTAAGATTCATTTGCCATTTGAATATGAAGAAATGTAGAATAAATGAATGAAACCCAGATTACACAGGTTATTTCTCCACTAACAAAAGAAAATCTGATATTTTAATACGTAGAATCAACCGCCCACGTTGCAAAAGGGCATGCTGTGCCAACGAATTCTCTGTCTCACATAATCTTTCACATGCACGGGAGAGATGAGCGAGATCATGGATTACACAACTGGATAGTTAATCTTCGTAGTATCTGTAAACTAGTGCACACTGAACCCAATGATCTCCGCGTAACTTCAGTACAGTTTCCAAGCTGTTATACGGAAATAAAGAAGCCATTGGATCAAGAGAAGAGACGGCGTCGCGTCGTCCTCCAAAACTTTTCCGAGCAATCATGCTTCCTGGACCGGGTAGTCGTAGTTAGTCTAATGCTTGGTGCATCAATGACCATTGCCATACCTGTGGCCTAAAAGCTTAGCGATAAATGATCATCATGGCGGGGTCCATTCTATGGCCCAAAGGAATAAGTTTGACTACACCCATTACGAGGTGCATGGTTGTTTGACTGTCATCACGAGGAGGAGGACCACATCTGAATCTGACCAAGACCATGGGGAACTTCAATTTCAAACCGTGTGATTCTTGCAACTCAAACCTACACGTGCAAGGATTTAGATTTTGAACGTACACAAACACAATCTGTTTATCTATCGACATAGACAGATATGATACAGTAATTAGTTGTTGATGTGCTCTCCTCTATCTTATAGTGTGCCGTGTCGCGCCCTTGCAGAGGAAATCAAAAGAATAAAACGTATGAGAAATTGTGTGTAAAATTTTATCTGAATTTAAGAGTTGACAGTAAAAGCCTCTTAAAGTGAAGGCGGCAGTTGCATATACAAATATTATAGAGTGCTTAGCTTCAAACTGAAGATTTTCCCTATCTGAGAGTTAATTGATATGAAAAGGACAGAATTAAGTTGAAAGTAATATTGGTGCTAAACAGCGCAAGATTGACTGCAAAACAGATGGAAGTTGCTTTAATTTTCTTTTAAAAGCAGAATCAGTAAGCTTAGTGCGTGGCATGCATACATGCATGTAATACAGAAAGATATATAAGATGATGAATATTTTAAACTAATATCCAATCACGCCAAAGCATCTATCCCGAGTCTTTAGAATAGATAAAGCCTCGCCATAGAAGAACAAGGGTAGTTTCCTTTTGTTTGTCCAGTAATAGATTGACAGGAAATTAAGTTCGGGTTACTTAATTTTGCCGTCGAGAAGTAGGTTAAGACAAAAATGGTTTCGAATACATATATCTTGAAGTCGTGTTCAAGCTTTGAATTGGCATTCATTTTGTCACTACTCACTGGCCCAAACAGGAGATACGAGTGCTCATATGTCCGCGTCCAACATATGCAATTAATAGCAAGTTTCAGTGCTTGTGAGGTTGATGAATTTTCAGTCATAATCTGCCTGATGGCTCCAAAGAAACCCAAAGCTCCGTTCACATACACAAACAATTATATACAGTGCATTTATTTACGTGCTGCTTTCAGCGATAGCTGGAACACACAGCTTTAGACGTGCATGGAAATTGCTTTCATGGTGAGAATTATTTGAAGGATGAAAACAATCATCCATGTATCATTGGAATGATCATTAATTCTGTACCAGACTGGTTAAAAAAATACGAGATTATTTGTATTTGGAAAATTGCTATGATTACTAAATGGACTACGAAGTGGTAACTGCAGATTCACACTCTTATCTTTGCAATGAGGAATTGGCAGTTGTGCGGTGAAACGTGGGCAATGAACACTTTATTCACCTGACAGTTGGTACTTTGGGCCCCATGAACTCAGTGTCTTCTTCACGCAATCGGCTTAAAGCATCCATCCTCGTCATCTCTCTGTCTTCTTCGATGCAAGCTAAACCTACCTCGTTTTTGAATCTAAGAACCTTACCGCCTGACTGGGAGAATATTATTCGAACTGCAATGTACATTTTTAAAGAAGTTCAGATAAATTGCATGGAAAGAACTTTGCTTTCTAGCTAAATGTAATTGATCATATTTTATCAATAGCTTTATTATTCGTCTTTTCTAGTTTCATTTCTTAGTGCGTGAGGAATTTCTTAGCTTCTTCAGGACACTCTCCTAGTCGTGGATTATTTTATCAAGAATGTGTTTAAAATTGACGTGCCTTGTCTTTTAATTCATTATTTTTATAAAATTAAATTATTTATTGTCATATATTCATAAATAAATTATTAAAAATAAAGATTGTAAACTCACTTAACGCTAAAATATATATTCAAATAAAATTTTTTATTATACGAGAAAATAATATTTTTATTATATTTAAAATAGTATTTTATTATATTATATTCACTAGTTAAATACTGTATTGAATATATATAAATAAATAAATAAATAGGGAAGAAAAGTCTCTTAACATATGATATTACATATCATAGAATTTGTAATTTTATTATTCATTAAACTTTGTTAATTAAATAATTAATATTTAAATTATTGCATTATTAAAATAAAAATTAAGTTAAAATACACTAATTATAAATATAGAAATACCCTTTAAGTCATTAACCATCTACTTCTAGGCTAAAAGTTGGTGGATACCACTTTTTTATTTTTAATTTTCTTTTGCACAAAAATAAAGAGGAAAAGATGAAGGATTTGAAGTTAATATAAACGATTGTTGAAGTGGGGGGAAGGCAGTGTGTCTCGTGGGCAGGGGAGGCACGTGATGAGCGGGGTGGGGGAATCTATCCTTTGCTTGTAGGAAGAGAGCGAGTGGGGTCCACTCATTAGGGCCCGCAAATGGAGTGCTCTGTCGTTATGCTTTCCCTCTTTATCGAAAACCCCAAAATTTTATTCTCTCTTGTTACTGTCTATGTCCCCCTAAGCTTCTGCCGCGTCAAATACAAACTGGACCCATTGTTTACGAGCAGTGACGACTACTCCACCATCTCTGACGTATCACTCTCACAATCCAACGGCTTTAGTTGTTGGAACACAAAAAATTGTGATCGAATCAGAGACCGCTCATTTAACTGGAGTTGTTATAGTCAAGCCGAGGTGAGGATGTGGGTCCAATGTTCTAACGTTGAACAGACATAGTGTGGGCCCACGAATGTTGCCCACCGACGCTGTGTGGACCGTGGTTGTAGATTATCAGCCACTAGGATCTCTGCAGTCTACACTACGGGCAACCTTTTCCGTCCTTATTAATCCGCCCTTCCCCGCATACCATACAAACAAATTCGCTCGCTCGCTTCCTTATCTCTTCTCTCTTTGTTAACAATACAAGACTTGTCATCATCTTCTTTCTCCCTCTTGAAGATATAGTCTTACGTGCAGTTTTTGAGTCAATAATAGAGATTATCTGCCGTATTAACTCTTTTCTGCGGTGCTGGCTTTGGTTTGATGGGTCTTACTTCACTGCAAGTCTGCATGGATTCATCTGATTGGCTTCAGGTAATATACCAATTGCCATGCATTAAATCTTTCACTGCTATGTCTTTCATCGTTCTAAACATTTTTCTTAACGCTGCTTTAGTGTGTGATCAGCTCACCGATTTTATGGTTGCAACCTTAAGTGTCAGGCAAAACTTAGTGTCCAAACTATGGCACTTCTAATCATATCAAGGTTAATTTACACTACTGTAGCTAGTATTTCAGAATTTTATGTATTTCGAGATATTTTCCCCAGAATTTTGGTCATTCTCGAGCAGAAATGCAGAATTTCGGTGCCTACGTTTTCCGGAAAATATTTCAGCTAGGTAGAATGATATATGCACGACTAATGAATGGTAATGTAGCTGTTGGCTCTATATGCTTGCTGATAAAAATCTAACTCTCATTGTCGTTTACATTTATAAAAACACCAACTCTCGAGCTGTATCAACATTTTGACTCAGATCAGAATTGCAAATTTCTAACTCATCGATATAACTGTTTTTACTAAGTTTGGTAGCTTATCGGGTACATCGTTGTTTACTTTTCGGGTTGTGTGTAGTAATTGTATTCAATAGCTAGCATTCCAGTATAGACATTCTAGTTAATGTCTGAAAAGACATGAGAATGTCTAGTGTTTGCAGTATTCGACATCGAAGAAACGACAAAGAATATCTGCCCCTCGCACTAACACATTTTGCATTATTCTCTGTTTTTCCATGTCAGGGTTCGATTCACGAGGAGTCTGGCTTGGATTCTTCTTCACCATCTGGGGACATGCTCGCTTGCCCCAGGCCTTTAATGGAGAGGAGGCTTAGGCCACCGCATGATCAGGCTCTCAAATGCCCAAGGTGTGACTCAACACACACCAAATTTTGCTACTACAACAACTACAGTCTCTCTCAGCCAAGGTATTTCTGCAAAACTTGCAGAAGGTACTGGACCAAAGGCGGCACCTTGAGAAACATTCCTGTTGGTGGGGGTTGCAGAAAGAATAAGAAAGTTTCTTCTAAAAAATCAAACGATCAGCCCATTAACCAAAATCCCGTGTCATCATCTCACAATCCAACTGATCTCCAACTTTCTTTCCCAGAGATGCAATTTTCACACCTTGGTAACATACTTGGCACTCATGGCACTCTTGCTAACCCCAGTTTCATGGATACTAAATACAATGCCATGCTTGAAAATCCGAGGCCAATAGATTTTATGGAAAGTAAGTTAGAAGCTATAGTTGGCAGTTCTAGAAATTACGATTCTATGGGGAACGGTGAGTTTGGTATGGGTGGAGGGCTAGGAAATTTGAGTCACCATGGACTAACACCAAATGTTCATAATCTTTGCTCCCCGTTTGGAATGTCTCTTGATGGAAACGGTGGCACTGTCATTGACACTTGCCAGAGATTGATGCTTCCGTATGATGCAAATCAGGATCAAAATGCAATGGATGTAAAGCCAAACACCAAGCTGTTATCCCTTGACTGGCAAGACCAAGGTTGTTCTGATGTTGGGAAGGACACGTTTGGATACCTAGGCAATTTCGGACCATCGTGGGGTGGCATGATCAACGGCTATGGATCATCCGCAACAAATTCTTTAGCCTAAACTGAATGGTCTACTACGACAGGCTGCTGGGACTGAAATATCTGCTTTAATTAATTAACTAGACTAGATTGTCCAGTTATTTCGAAGTAATGTACGTATATGCCTTTGATATGGAAATTTTTTTTTTTTTTTAAATTTATTTCTGTGGGAAGGCGGTCTTCAATTTTCAAAGACTTAAAACATGCAGATTGAAGTGTGAACGGGAAACTCCAATGGTCCAAAACGACTGCCTAATCAAGTGCATGCCTTAGTGTTGGCTTTGTATTTTTTTGTTTGGTTCTTTGTTTTCTCCTAATTTGGTGTCTTGGCCATGCAAGACATTCAAAGCTCTAGGATTTTGTTGTAATACCGAGGAAGATATATAGCAGTGCTCTTTTCTTTCCTTCTTTCTTTCTTTCTTTCTTTCTACTGTTCTTAAACAATGTGTTATAGTACTCAAGTCTACAATCTTTATATGCTGATGTCTCATGTCTGCGCGTGTTTTGTTAGTGATCATGTTATTATTGATAAAGTGGCTAACTGTCTCTTCTGTGTGCTTGGGAGAGTAAAGCAAAGTTTTCCGGGAAAGCAGAAAAGAAATTCTCTTTGTTTCGTGTCACTGTGTGTGACCCGATTGCACGTGCTTCAGAATTTAGAAGATAGACATGCTAATCTCTCTTCATGGCTGTTTTGTAATTGACATTACCTTACTAAATCAAACTAATTGGCTAATAATCTTGTTTCACCTTGCACTAAGACAAACGAGGAAATTGAATTTAAAGACTCGGAAGTCATTTCTTCGTTGAAATCACTACACTAAATCAAACTATATTCGTCGTTTTCAAACGGCGGGCGAGTGCAGTCATGTAATATCATCCTCATTAGCGGCTTTTCACTTAATTCACGGAATTATAGTAACTTTTTACCTTGCTTTGATAAAGGTTTACCTTTTCTTTCCTTACCAATCTTAGTTGAAATCACTGTACTTCTCTGAATTGTTGTAACCATACTATTAGTACTACTAAATCGAACCTAAAATTTCATTAGAAAGTTATCATTTTATTGTGTTTATTGAAAGACTTTATTGGTTCTTAGCTCTGAGTTTTAACAATCCTAAGTGGGCTTTTAAAATGTGATCTTCTATCAGGTTGATGGCAAGTAAAAAAAATGAGCTGAATTGCATAAGTGACTGTAGACTAAGAGCCCTGAGATTGATTTTAAGTCAAAAAATGAGTCGAATTACACAAGTGATTGTAGACTTAGAGTCCTAATTTTAAAAATCTATGCCTAAAGCTATGTTTTTCCTTATAGGAATATTTCCTTTTTTTGTGAAAATTTAGACAACCACTCTTTGCATAAAAATTTAAAAAAAAAAAAAATTAATAAGCCCATATATAGTAAGTTGCATAATCAATGCATTAGTGTTAACCATTTTTTTTTGTTATTTTTAGAAACTCTTTATTAAATTTTAATAAGATACAATATTTACACATAAAAGTTTCATATCTTAAAGTACTAAGAAAAAAAAAATATTTTTAAGAATTATTACTTTATTTGAAAATAACACACCTCCAACTTACAACAAATAAATATTTATGATATTACAATTTAGATAGTTATTTTTCATTATTCTTATTTTCTATAGGAGATTAATTCTCAAAAATTCAAATCAATATATGATATACATTAAAGTCTAAAATAAAAATAAGTCATCTTACAATTCTCGTTTAATAAAGCAAAATTTAAAATAATTACACAAACTAAATAATAATAATAATAATAATAATAATAATAATAATAATAAATCGATAAATTTTGATTGGTTTAATTAATAAAATCTTAAGATGGTATAAAAAAATTGGAGTTTGAATTTCTCTCGAGCAATGAGTATCGAGAAATTTGGTTTTTATATTTATCTTAAAAATAAAAATTTGAAATAATGCATTGTAACAAAATTTTATATTAAATTAAAAAAAAGAATTCTTGAAATTTTATAAGGTTAAATTATGCACACTTTATTGGATATATTTTTTGAAAAGAAGATAATAGTTCAGTTTGTGACAAGTGATATTAGAACCAAATAATGGTCTAATTTATGACAAATCGTATTACAGCCAAATCTATTTTGATTTTAATGTTTCAGTCACACATACTAAACGCGTTTATAAAAAGTTCATAAATCTTGAGATAGAATAAGATATGTATACAAAAAATCTTACTATAACAAAACCGTCAAAAAATTCAAAGTAGAATAGAACAGGCATACAAAAAATTCTACGATGATAATGGTATCACAAGATTGAGTGGAGAAAAATATAATAGAATCTCGTATTAAATAGAAAAAAAAAATTCTTGAATTTTATAATAGTAAATTTTGCATACCCTGTATGATATAATTTTTAGAAAAAAAAGTAATGGCATAAGCTCTGACATCACACATGCATGGAAACCTGTCACTGTGTGGCTTCAGTTTAGCCCACTTTGTAAATGCGGGCTTGTGCTGGGCCTATCAAGCCAAGTAGGTGGGCTTGTAGCGACATTTTGGAGTCTAGGGTTTAATGCTTAGTCGTAGGCAGCCAGTGGGGGTTTAACTCCATTTATCGACTCCCAACTCTGGTAAGTTCTCTGACCCAGCAGATTGACAATCTGCTTATTCATCATTTCTTAGTCCTTTTGTTGCTCGAATCTCAAAAATCAATCATCGTTGCTGTTCTGCATCGTTTATTTGTGTAGTTTGTGATGTGAAATGCAATACTCGGCTGTTGCTTTATTTTCTGATCCTGATTGTCATCTTTACTGATTAAAGTGCTGGTGATGCTTTCATTCTATGAATCTTGAGTATTTGTTGCTTTGCTAAGCGTTTCTTATGCAAATGCCCTTTTGATATATATATATATATATATTTTGGTTAAGCGAGCTTTCTGAATGTTCTTATGTGCTTTGAAAGTGGTGAGAAATCCTTTGAGATAAGTCTGCGAATAGCTTTTATGGTTTCAAAATTTTTGATCGTTTGGTCTTGCCCAGTTTAACGTTTGCGCGAAAGTGAACAGAAATTAATGAAACAAGGACTCAAAGACAAGTACGGTTGATGGTTGAACATTCCACTTTGAGGACCTTATCTGAGAGATCACCTGTAGGTTTCAATTTGTCCATTGCTAAAGCTTCTTACTAAGCTGTTAATAATCCCATTAACATGCCATCGATGCAGTTGGATGAAACCTTCAGCTAAATTTTCTTTTGCAAGTATGTTTAGATAGTATTTGTTCTTGTTTTAGTCTTGTGGTGTTTCTCTTTTAGTAGACTTGCACTCTTTTTCTTTGTATAAACATTTAGTTTTTTAAAGGAAAAATAGGTGAAACCATTCTAAGCAAATATGTAACGAGCTCTGTCTGATTTATGCCTTGATTGAACTTTTGCTGCACTTGACATTTGTTTTTAAATTTTTTTTTCCCCATAAAGCTGGTTAAGAAGCTTGATAAGTTTGTTATATCTACATGGTGAAGAGGCGTTCAATGGAGAGATACGTAGAATGTTGAAGAAGCTAATATTAAGCTAATTGTCTCTCCATGCGGGGACTTGATATTGAGTTCTTGATGCATAGAATATGAACAATACTATCCAATTTGTGGTAATGCATTACTGATTTTGATTTTGCCAAGATAGTTCCAATTTGCATTTTTAATCACATTGTCTGAGTCATGCATTTCTATAATATGAGATAAATTGCATACTAATTGAAAATTAGTACAAGATTTTTTTCCCTTTCTAATTGATAATGTTACCCTTGTTTTTGGCTTCACAGGCGAGCTTTCAGAAAGTAATCCTCATTATTAAGAAGTTGTTTCCTCTTTACATCAGATCCTGTGAATTTTCATGAAGCTGATAACCTCTATTAGCTATATTTATTCCACTAGTCACTCTTTTCACTGAAATACAAAACCATGAAGCTGATTGCACTTGCTAGATCTATTCGTTCACGTCCTGCTCTCCGTGCAATAACTGGACCCTTGCAATTCCGTTCGTTCCAGCCTGACTTTGTTCCCAGAGATCCTAAAGCTAAGCCCAAAAAGTACAAATATCCAGCATTCTATGATCCATATGGCCCTAGACCCCCACCCTCTGACAAAGTTGTTCAACTTGCTGAACGCATTGCCTCCCTAACCCCTGAGGAACGCAAGCAAATTGGTCCTACACTAGCTGAGAGGCTAAGGCATCCAAAATTGCAGCCAATTTCAACAGAAGGCATGGACTTAGGTTCACAGGGAGGGGCAGCTGCCGGATCTGCCAAAGTTGAGGAAAAGACAGAAAAGACAGCCTTTGATGTTAAATTGGAGAAGTTTGATGCTGCTACAAAAGTAAAGGTCATTAAAGAAGTTAGGGCTTTCACTAATTTAGGATTGAAGGAGGCCAAAGAGCTGGTTGAGAAGGTTCCTGCTGTACTTAAAAAAGGGGTCACCAAAGAGGAGGCAAATGACATAATAGAGAAGATAAAAGCTGCTGGTGGAGTTGCAGTTATGGAATGAAAATCTCCTAGTCAATTGTACCATTGATTGTTGGTTATCTTGTTAGTGCTGGTTCCAATGTCCGGAATAGTGGCAGAATATCACACCCTTGACACTATGAATTTTGTTATGTGGATGGATACCAATTACCAAGAGAGATTTCAAGAAATAGTTAGATTGAAATTCCATCCCATGCAAACCCTCAATTAATCATGTGAGATTTTGGCACCACTATTTGTTGCTTGTTGGTAGTGTTAGAAGTCCTGTTCCGCCCGAGGCAAAACATTCTGTTTTGTTTACTGCTTAGGTTTTTAGATTATGCATTTCTTGAGATGTTCATTACTGATTAGATAATTGTTACGATCCTGGGAGAGAAAAGCAGAGGATTAAATTGAACTTTTGCTCTGCTTAGTGGCTTGGCAACTAATTTTCTGCTTGATCATTCGGAGGCGTCTATATATTTCGGATGGATTTATAATTTTGCGTGGCAACTAGGTTTTTTGTCTTAATTGATGGTTGCTGAAGACCAAAAAATGGTCACATTTGCAGCGAGCATGTCCGTGGTACTTTGTCCGTTTGATTGTGATAAAATAGAAGTTCTTGGTCCTGGGAGAGGGCAGAGAGTTCATGTATAGGTAGCATTGCTGTTGTTCCAAATATTACAGTTCGTGGAAGCTAATCTACCGCCTTTTTGTATGTTATTCTGAGACAAATCACCCAATGGAAACTCGCTTCATCTCCCGTTACCATCGTTTTCGTTATTGAACAAGCTACATATGTTCTCTTTTGTTTCAAAACTGTGATTTTGGGCATGGTGTTAATTTTTAGTACAATTTATTTAACTGTATAAATTTGGCAAAAATTTAAATTATTATAAAAAATAATACGGTTATTATATAAATAAATAAATAAAATATTATAAATAATTTAAATTATCAATTTTATCGGTGAGTGTGCAAGAATGCTGCTCATTAAAGCCCAAATGGATCGAGTTTTAACCTGTTTCAATTCGAGAAGTCCATTGTGACCCAACTCTCCTGCCTTCGTTTCAGGGCATACGGTTAACAGTACTGCCAGGAATATAAATTCTAGGTACAAATTATGGATTACAAATTGGAATATGTTCACGTTATTTATTTTTATTAATTATATAAATTCTATATTTTAATTCAATCACTACAATTTGTACACAATAATTAGTATCTCTAGCATTGTTCTATGATTGATTCTTAGTTCCCAACGCACAATCGCAAAACTGAAGCAAGAAGTATGCACGAATAAGAAGCCGGAAAATGGAAAAGGAAATCTATATAGCTGATGATGTAGCTCCAATACTAGCACACTTGGCACAAGAAATACTACACACGTTATTAGGGCTGCAACAACAGTCCACAGAGAGATACAAAGCAACGCCTAATACAGAGGACAGACCAGGGAATCAGAGTGAGCTACTCTCTACTGAAAGAAAGGATCACTACATCAATAAACATCATCGTAAATAGATAATCTACACCATAGCTATGATTAGGAAGACGATGAACTAGGCATGGAGCTGACCCTTTTGAGGAGCGCCTTAATCTCGCTCTCCAATTTGGCTTTCATCTCCGGGGAAAGGTTATCTCCTGAGTTTTCTAGCATTGACGTCATCATCTCAAGATTCTGCTTTATGAAGTCAAGGGGAGGTGTCTCCCCAGGTAGAGGAACTGACTCGGCAGGCTTTGCCGTGGTCCTAAATGCCTCCACAGGATGAAGCTGATAACTTACAAGGCTTGCACCAAATGGGTTGCTCTTCTCTAAACTCTTAACCGCTTCTCCAGCATCTGCACTTCTCATGAAAACAACCTGTGCATTACTGGAATCTTTGAACAATTGTGTTTCTGATTCTTTCAGGGGGCCAAACCTACAAAATGTTGCAACCAAAACTTCCTTCGAAGGCGTGGAAACTCCTGGGGCAAATGTCAAGATAAGAGTAGTCCCTAAGGGCTCCCCATTAGTGTTTCCTCTTTCATTATTAATTACATCTAGCACCCTGGAAGCAGATTTATTACTTTGCCGTCCTGCACTAGCTTCCCCTTTCCTCCTCTTCTTCTGCTCAGGTTTGACAAGTGGCAATGCGCTATGTTCGACGGTTGTTCCATTTAAATCTGGTATGCTTGCGGTGGGTATAGTTTCTGGATTTTCTGATGCTGCTTTCACTTTCCTCCGCCTTCTTTTCAGCCTAGGCTTACCGTCAGCAGAAAGAGGACCAGCTCCTGGGGGATCTTTGATCCACAAGCCCAGTACGGGAGAATTCCCATTATTTTGTCCAGGAATAGAATTAATTGAGTAGGGGCCTGTAACCTGAAAATCTACCACCAATGAGGCAGGTTTTGCACTGCTTCCATTCAGACTATGTACTGCAGCTGGAACTTTGGTCTCTAGATCCTGCACTCCGGCTGATACTTTGGTCTCTGAATGCTCGTAAGAAGCTCCTCTTGTCCTCTTTCTCTTCTTCATCTCAGAACTAACATGGCCAATAACCTGGGAATTTTCTGCCAACATCAGCATAGCACCATTGCCATTCAAATCTGGAATGCCTGTGGTTTGTTCAATTTGCAAATTCAATGGAGTTACTCCCTCTTTTTTAGTCTTCTGCTCAGATCTACTGTCAACTGTGAGGGTGCTCTGGAAATCTTTCCCCATTACGCCACTTGGATCAACATTATTATTCACATCTGACAGGCCAGAAAGAGATTTAGTCTTTGATCTCACTGAGATAGTGCTTTTCTTCCTCTTTTGCCTTTTCTGCTGGGGTTCAATACTGGGTGAAGGCTGAATCATTTCCTGTGGATCTTTTTCAAGAAATGTATCAGGGTTTTCATTCACAAAGGGTTTAGCATCTTTCTGCTTCTGGCCAACAATACTCTTGCAGTACTTCTCATAAACGGATTCATCATGATAAGCCGATATTCTGAATCTGGAAAAGAACCACTCAATTAAATCAAACGTCTTAGTTTTGTTTGGATAAAAGCAATCTACAGCTGCTAAAGCTAGTTCTGAAAGCAGTTCAGCCGATGATGCATTTGTCAACTCCGGATTAGCAGATATGTCACTCTCACTGATGAATTTTCTAAACCATGTTTTTTGGAACCTCTTACCACTACCTTTAACAACTGAAGGAGACACTACAAACTGACCAGTACCAGTGTCTTCCCCCTCTTCCTGGGGAACTGTCAGTGCCTTAAGATCATCTGTATCACTTGGCATGCCCCTTTCCCAGTTGACATAGGGATGTGATAAATACTTGCTCTTCTTCCGTTCTCTCAACTCAAAGCCCTTTTCACTTTTTACCTCACTTCGATCACTTACATTTTGAACGTTAGAAAATTCTGCAGTTGTTGGAGATCCCATAAGGCTACAGTCCTCAGGTGTTGCTAGGGAAGCCAATGCATTGACGCTTTCAACTTCATCATTGCTATTTCTAGTGACAGTATCCTTCTTTCTCTTTCTCTTTCTGAAATTTGATGCCATTTTGCCAGAGACAGTTCCCTCCTCAGCCACATTGCCTCTGCAGTTCTCAGGTACAAAAACTAGGTCCTCTCCCAAAATCATGGCCAGAGCTTCTTTCTTCTTTAGCTGTAAGACTTTGTCATTTGTTAGAGTATCCAGGTTCTCTTTGGCTTGGTCTAAATCTTTGTCTCCAATCTCAGAATCATCATTTCTTCCAGCCATTAACTTGTCATCAGTGCTGTCTTCATCATTAGTTATATCCTGGAGCTGACACATAGGCACTTGGCAGTGGCCTAACGAAAGATAAAAGGCTGACAAACAACACTGTAAAACAGTAAACTCCAGCATAGCAGGTATGGAAGAACCCAGTGCGAGATTTTTGAGTTCCTTGAGACATTTTGCAGGTTCAAAATTGGTAACCAAAAACTTTCCAAGTTCACCACATCTACGATCTGCAATGGAAGCTTCTTCACTATTTGCACTATTACTAGCTAACTGCTGACTTTCTTTTGCAGCACAAGAACAAGTCATGTCTGATTTCAGTTGCTTGCCAAACTCATTCACTGCCTTTTCAACTGCAACGATGAAGATTCTAGCCTTACTTTGCCCAGACATCAATTCGAAGTTTTCATAGAAAGGTTTCAGCTGAGATGGGTTGCACCAAGCAACATGGCTACTTCCAAAATACCCTACCAGTAGGCAGTCTTCCTGGTCACTTTTCACAGCAGATTCTGGTGCATCTAAAGGGTCATTAATCCTCCCAGGCCACCAAGTCTGATTTTTGGTTTTAACCCATACAACATCACCCACAGAAAACTTGCATTCTTGATTACTGGATAAACTTAACCCAGCTTCGTTTAACTCATGACTCGACATTAGCCCAATACCATTTTCCCCATTAAGATTTTCTGGATTGACTCTGATTAGAGAACCAGAAAAATCCACATAGAGTGATATTTTGTCTCCAGAAAATCCAATCCTTTTACCTGAGCCAGTTTCACTGGCCAGACCGACTACATCTTTGCTCAATGGTGCCTTCAGGGGATCCACTTTATTTGCATTATCTTTATCAATACCATCACTCAACAAACAGCCCTTCTCACCCTCAATGTCACTAAGACTATTAACTTGGACAGCAAATACTGTACCCATATCAACACCCAAATTCTTTCCTTCAATATTATCACCACTTTTGGTGATTTCCACACAGGCAACGCTAGCATCACCGTTCATAACAACCCCTTTGCCGTTTTCTTCGGTTGAAACTAACCCAGCACACTTGTCACTCAACCCAAACAACCCGGAAGAGCCCGGAGCTTCTTCTAGGGTTTTGTCAGTTGGATTATGAGTTTTTAGGGTTTCTGGGGTTTTAGGGTTTTCCATCATAAAAAATGCTGTAAAAGGTTCTCTTATTTTGTTTATATTCGCTTCTCCAATCTCACAATCACTTCACAGCTGATCAAGAAAGTAAACAAATAAGGATCCGACCATTATTCCAAGCCATTGACATAATGATACGAATCAAACCCATAAATTGAGAAAATAAACAAACTTCAACTAAAAGGCAAAGCAAAATTTAATAAAAAGAAGAATGAAGTAAAACCAGAAACAAAGAAATACATAAATAAATAAAAGAAAAAAAGAATACACTACCTCAAAACAATTCCGGGTCATCACATTCTGAGCCGAGTCTACAACTCGGTTGACCAAACTCATCCGAGTTTCCACAGAAGTGTAAAGCTTCGTAGAAAGAGCGAGAAAGAGATGGGACACAGGAAACAAAAAATAAATTTCTGAAGTAGCCAAGAAAGTATTTTAGGCTATAGATAGATACGGCTATTTACAAAACAAACAGCGAGAGCGAGAGAGAGAGAGTTTTGGTTGCATCTTCGGAGTGATTTACTACCAACCTAATAAGGACTGTACTGGCTATGCGAAAGCAACGCTTTCTGTATTTGTCGTTGTGGTTGGACAGACATTTTTGTATTTATCTTATAATTTAGATTGACATGGAACGATTTCAAAAGCACTTATCCGTAACTTCAAACCCCAAAAAATATGGTTCATGTAAAAAATAATAATAATAATAATTTCAAATTGGGGGATTCTTAATCACTAATGACCACCAGATTTTGGAATCTAAATTTCTTTTCGAATGCAGCATCAGATTCAGATTGAAGCCTCGGTTTACGTTAAATGCCATGAGTGGATGAAGCGCATTAAACAAAATAGGATAAAATGAGCTTCAAATACAACATTGGGTATGAGTATACGATGGGTAATAATATGTGCCAAGATTCTGTCCTCAGCTTGTGCAATAATTGATGTCTCTACGCATCCACTTTTAAGGAAGGGAAGGAAAGACTTTCATCAGAATAGGCACAACATAGCAGAGTGAAGTGTAGTAGACCAACATATTCATACAAACATAATTTAGTGAGTGCAGAGATCATGATGCATCATTCATCCAGAAAAAAAACATAATATATGCGTACCAACTAATCAGGGCGAGAGAGATGTAGATTGAAATAAAATTTCTTATCGAAGCTTTCTCATTTCAAATCTCTATTATCTATATAGTACATGAGATTTCAACCGGCATCCAATGAAAATGCATTTCACATATTCCTGCAATTCGGAAAAAGTTTAATTCATATAAAATAGAGATAATAATATCTACAAACACATTTCTCCAAATTATGGAAATGGAGGTGATGGCAGGGGACTATGTATGTCAAGATCCAGTCTTTCAATTAAGTAGAATTTGGTAATTCATTTTTCTTCTTTCATGTGAAGAAGCAATGCTCGCAACCTTATTTGACTCCCGTTCGACATTATGACCTTTATTTTATTCTAATAAACAAGATATAACACAGATTGCTGTGCTTGTCCATGGAAAAATGCCGCGGCTGTGCCTCCTGCTCATCAAATTTCTAATTCCTAACCCAAGGTGTAACAGTTGAATTGAATAGAGGATTATCTGGATGGTTCATATCTGCAAACACAGTCGTATATGCTCCCTCTAATCAATTTTTCTGCCAACCTCTGATTCTTCACCATTGCAAGCTGCAATAACAGTAGAAAGGTTGAATTTTAAGATAAAATTTCCTGCAGGCCATTCATCCAAAGATAGGAAAGGCACGTGATCTACTTTCAACTCATAAAAGCTCACAATCATACCTTCAAAGCTTCACATTTAAACCGAGCATTGAAGTTGGTATGAAGAGCTCTACCCATCCCTTCCAAGACAATCTGCACAGCACAAACTCATGAGATTACAACTACATGCATTCAATCTACCTTTCTTCAAGATTTATGTTTGTAAGAGAAAAAGAGGAAAAATAGAATGTAATAAAACAAACAGTACCCTAGAAAAAACAAATATAATGTTTTCAAAGAGAGGATCTTTTTTAATGAATATATCAACTAACAAGTTTCAATCATTGGAATAAGGATCATACCAGATCAGCATCTTTTGCAACAGCAGCTAACTCAGAGCTGACTTGCCTCAGGTCTATGCAAGGGCTTCCACAACCATTCTCAACAACCATCAGAGGAACTGAAGGTGGATTCTCTTTAGAGCCATCGAAGGTGTTAGTCATTGCATCCACAAGTAAGCCTCCTGCTTCAGCAGCCCTACGAAGAATGTCACAATGCTGTGGACTAGAAGAATCAGTTTGCTTTGTTTGATTGACATTATAATTTCATGAATGTTGTGTTCAGAGTTAAATGCATCTAGTACATCCATCTCTACAATTAGCACAGAAATGAATAACATTTATTCTGTTGCACAAATTCAATGAATTGATTCCTAAAGTCTCTGCAGTTCTCTATAAACTCCTCAATCAGATAATGAACCCACAGCAGAAGTTCTTGTTCTTTAGTTAATTTTTTACCAGTTATATAGAAAGAAAAAAGTCCTCTACGTGAAGTTAAGGAAACTGTTATAAACAAAAAGGACA
Source organism: Swietenia macrophylla (assembly GCA_032401905.1). NCBI lineage: Eukaryota > Viridiplantae > Streptophyta > Magnoliopsida > Sapindales > Meliaceae > Swietenia > Swietenia macrophylla. The sequence goes on along the minus strand of CP135567.1, from coordinate 7,274,943 downwards.
ACATTGCAAGAGAATTATCAAATGTTCATGCACTGAGACAAACCTTTGCAGCCTCAGCTACAATATCAGGAAGCTCCCTAGCAGTTACGTCATTTAGTGCAGGGAGGGAGTTTGCAACCAAAACAACCTGCAAAAATATTATCATTATTGTTTCTTAATACATATATTTAGCTGGAAGTAAAGAACAAAACTACTGCACAGAAGCTGAGCCCACATGGGAACATAATTATGTTAGCTGCTGCTACCCAAGGCATTTACATGCAGTGCATAACATATTCAAAACAATGCAGATCTACTGAATAAGAAAGATTCAGAAAGGAATGACATGAGCATTAAAAATATTTCCAACTGGCAATCGTGGGCTTCATTGATGTTTAGCCAGCAAAGGCTCAATTAAATGAATCATTAGACTAGACAAGCAGGGCAAAGAAACCATCTATCGTAGTAGAGGATTACTCTGTAAAAAGCTTCTTCGAAAATTTATGCAGAAACAAACTTACTTCAGTTCCACGACTTAGTAGTTCCCTTGCCAGGGGTAGCATCCCCAGAACAATATCAGCACCTGAGTTGTCTACAAAGAGTAAAGCTCTCTTATGTGGGTGAGGCTTCCTCTCTCCAGACATTAACATTCTCTCCTTGAAGGCATCAAAATTATCCACCTAAGTTGAAAAAGCAAAAACCTTCCTGAGAAAATTTTAGCAGTCTAATTAATATAAAATGCAACAAAGTTATTCACCGCCACTTAAACATCCCATCTTTTTTCTCCACTTACCTGCCAAGGTCTTTGCATTTTATTGCGACTCATTCTATAAATTTCAATAATTGTGCCTTTGTGATAGAGATCCACACAGGTGCGGGATCCCCAGTCAAATATGTTTGCGGCAAGAACACCCTCAATAAGAGTGAGCAGTCTAGTCTCCTGCAAATTAGAGGGCATTATATAATACAGCACAATGGCAGCATTGATGCAAGAGTGAGGTGGTCAAAGTGTGCCACAAGAACTGAAAGCCCACATGCTTGCCACATGAATCAGTATCAAATTCAGATAAAGGCCCAATACAGATTTTCTAACAGCCAACTAATTGAATGGATTTCTAAATACCAAAAGCAGAAAAGTCAACAGACCAGGTCAAATATTTGATGTTGTCCATGCCATAACAACTTTTAGACCCTTTGCAAGGGAGGAACAGAAGGTTTAAGTCATAATTACTTGTACCTCACTCATACTGTCAAGCTCCATTAACAAGTCAGGTAAAACAGCAAGTGACGCCTCATTTTCCCTGCCACGTTGGGAAAGGAAAAAATAAATAAATAAAATAAGGAACTTTAGGGGATTAATTGGATGGGGTTTTATAAATGAGTTAACAGGTCTAATATACATTTTTGCATACGCATAAACAGGTAGATGAATGAGTCTCAGTCTAAAGGCTTCATATTTTTACTTTTGACATTCAATTTTAAGGCTAAACTGCTTAAGCATTTACCTCTGCTTTATACTTCTATAGGCATCAAGAAATTGGAACTCCCTCAAACACTCTTCCCTTAACTCCAAAAGATTGGCCAAGCCTAACTTTCCATATGCAGCAGGCTCCTCCATCAACCTATGCAAGGGGTTACGATTTTAACAAATAGGTAAAAGCATAATTACAAAGATATATTTGTCAAACTACAGTTACCTTGCCAAGTGAGCAGAAAATGCACGAGCAAATGCTTCTCCCCTTCTTTTGGCATCATCAGTTCCGCCTTCACTTGCCACTGCCTACCATATTTCATATTAAGTTAAAAATAAAAAAGTAATTTCAGGATCTGATCAGTAATTTCTTTAAAAATAAGAAAAAGACAAAAAAGAAGAAAACATGCTTCCAACTAAGAAGACATAGCAATATCTAGCATAGCCAATAAAATTAATAATTTCAGCTTACAGGACCAGCCATGCAGAAAGAACAAAAACATCAGCCCTAATCTATTATTAAGGTTCTCAATTTATTTTTGTTCTTCTTTTGAATGCCAAATGTGGCATTAACGAACAAATAATAGATGCAATTGAATAAGGAATGATAGGGGTTTTCAGGATAATAACTTTTGTTTACCTTATCAACAAGGTCTGGCAAATGCTCTGACAGCACAGTAAACCAATACCTGCAGCAACATGTGCATCTTGAATAAGCTAATCAAACCTATCATTTGTCATTTTTTCGGTAAAATGTGATACTAATCATTACTACAAATCTGCTTAGCAGTTGCGAATAAGCAGTATTTTAACAATATGCACTCACTCTAACTCACTGGGATCTGCAAGATCAATGGTGTTAGGCTCATACCTGCAGGCATTTCAACGTAATGTTAGCAAGGAAACGAATGTAATCTAGATTCCCAAAGCAATGTCTCTTGCAAACTTGAGCATTCTACAACAGGTAAATTAAATTTGCAAGAATGTAACAGCAAACAGTCAACTTCTCAATACATCATATTTACCCTTAGTTCCAGATATCAGCAACTACATTAAATGAAAACACCCTAGTTTGATTGGAATTCATTTAAACCTTGTTTCTTTTCTTCTTCTTTAGCATATGTACAGTGTACAACATATTATCCTCCAAACAAAATACTACATAAGGGAGTGACACAAAATATAAACCCATCCTCAAAATCATATGCAGAACCACTTAAAAATGCAGCAAAGGATAGGCATGTGACCAGACAAGAGAGATAACCACTAGTATAGCAAATCACATCCATCCAGAATTTAATCAAGCAATTCATCAATACTAACATTCAACAGGATTGTTGTGAAGAAATATTTAATTTGAGTGATGAGCAAACCCAATGTGCAAGTTCACATACGTTTTTGGGTTGGCCAATAGGGGAAACACGTCCAAAGTGGGTACTAGATGTAGAACACCAATGTTTAATGCACTTGCATCAGAACGCAAAGTGCCACCTTTGGATGAAGGAACTTCAAAGCCTCCAAGTCCGGTAGTTCCAGGCAGAGCCATAGGTACAGGAGCAGTAATCTCAGTTCCTCTCAACACAAATTTTTCCATCCATGAAATCTGCATTTGAATTAAGATAAATACTGTCTGAGGTCCAATATGAGTAAGAAAAAGTCGAAAAGGATTCCTGCATAGACTTTTGCAGCTGGTGGTTAAATTAAATTCCCGAGAGCAACTTACTGCAGATGATTTAATAGATCATTAATATATTATTTTCTGACTCAAATAAGAGCTGATACAAGGCTTAATTTTTCACATAAGAAAATAAGTCTTTTAACTTAAAAATGAACTTCCAAAATGATATATAAGAGGTCTTCAACAGAATCCAATGTGGAGCACAAAAACCATATTTTGCATCAATAGATGCCAACCTTTATAGCTTTTGTTAACAGAATATATGCTCATCTAGTTGTCTCAACAGTCTATACTTTACTGACTTGGACCACATAGAATAATAAATATGCATGCTTAATAGAATCAGAACAATGAGTGTTACTTTTTGCCAACTTCATTTTCTATACCAAAAGCAACTAGTGATACAATAAAATATCTTATCAAGGGTAGGTGAGATATAAATTCATCTGCTTAAGAACCATCTATGATCTGAATTTAACATGAAATGGCACTACACTATTCTAAATAGGAAAAAAAAGGTTTGGATCATGCAATTTAGGAAGAAAAGGCAGTTACATCTGAAAAACACTCTTGGATTGGTGAAGATTCATCTTCGAAATCTTTTAACAATCATCCTTAAAGTTATTACGATATTGAGCACAAATAACCTCACCATAAATTTCAAAAAATGCTGGAAATCCAACCATGGAATCAAACAAGCATGCAATACTATGGATGCTAAAATGCAAGTGAAGCTGGAAAGCAGTTGATGGAAGGGAGTCTTTATGGGGATCTGACCTTTTGAACCAGTTATAAGCTGGTTATCAAGATTATCCTTATCCTATTTAGTACTTGTCTATGGGTCAGTAAATATCCCAACCCCACAACCTGATCTTTAGTTATTAAAAAGTACTGCAAATATCTAAAATTTGAATATTGAAAAAAAAAGTTCCAAAATATAGCTACAAGACTGATTTCAGATTAAGTTTACAGGCCAAATGGCCCAAACCCAAAACCTTGAACCAATCTGTTTACCACCAAATTTAATTATAGTAAACAAAAATTGGGACTCTTAGAATTATAAACTGTTTTAATTTAAGGAAGTTAGAATTCCAGATAAGATTTAGCAAACTCTTGACCTACTTGCCTTCTCATTCAAATCTCCAAGTGGTGGACCATGAATCTTTCCACCAGTGTATGGTGCACCCATTGGGAACCTTTCAACTAACTGATGAACCATCAAATCATCCAAACCATGCTTCTCATAACTCATGAACGCACCTAAAGCTCCTATAAAACCTTCATGCCGCAAGAACATAGCTTGTGCCTCCCCTTTTGACCTAAATAATTAACAAGACACTTGAAAGTGTAAGAAGGAAAAAGATGAATACAAATAAACAAAATGGAAAAGAAAAATTAATAGTAAACATAAAAAAAAGCAACTACTGCAAGGCCAGTGCATTTTGATGATCATCATGACTACTTTCATGTCAGTTAATTGCTGAAAGGAAAAAGAAACCTTGATTCAATGAGTAAGTTACCAGAATTGAACAGCAAACGAAATTGTATCCATCGTATAAGCATGACCCCTGATAAAAAATCCTCCGAAAAAGATACGCTGAAGCCCAAATCGAAGTGCATTCAAGTAAGCTATCTGCAAATCAGAAGGACCAACCAGAAACATAAAACTTTAACAATGGCTAGGATCAGAATAGGCAACTGATTTATTGATGCCAAACAACTATCTCAAAAAACCAGGTAGGATAGAGAACTATGAAAGGAGAAGATGATAGTTACAAAAGATGGTCCCAATCTTTGACTTCCTAAGTTAAAGATAGATAATAGGTCATCTTCAAGGAGTCAATGGACTGTTCTATCCTTTTTTATTTCTCCTTTTTAACTGAGAAATAAGAAACTAAATTGGTGAATATACTGACACTCTGTAAATGGATGAGCAAACTTATCACAACAAACATCCTTTGAGACACTCCAAATGAAATTCGATAACAGTCACACCGTAAGAAAATCATCATATTACTAGTAGCAAATTCATAGATCTGATTTATTTCCAGGCCTAAAGCAGCTGTTGTTTACAATATAAATTTTTTATGCAACAGATGTAAACAGTTAACGAATTGAGCTCCGATCACCGAATGGGATTGTAGAATATGCTTTATGCTTGTCTATGATTGTGATAAATAACAAGATGCAGGTTCCAAACACATTCTGAATAAATATAAAGAAAGGATGACTTAAAGGTATGTCAGGCATAAAAACAGAACAGAGAGAAAAAAAAAAAAAAAAGGAATCTCTGTAACACAAGTCCCAGCTGCAAATTGTTTGAAAAAAAAAACACACAGATGACAAAATGGTTCATATTATACATGTTTCAGACAAGGAACAGACTATTGCATAATTAACTTCTCAGCAGTAAGGGGCATTACATATTTCATACGTCGCCATAATGTAATGCCTTTGTGCAACTAACCTGCCCAATGTTATATGATATCATTCGCAAGAGGGAGAGAGAAATATCTTCAGGTCTGTAGTCTTCAAGCTCCTTCATGTCAGAAATAGCCTTGCCAAAACTAGAGGCAATGGTTGAAGCCGACAGACCAATCTATGGTGATTGGAGATAGATTTACTCATCATTTTAATGTATATAGAAAATAAAGCAATTCAAGCTAATAAAATGACTAAATAGAAATCTGACCATTGATTCACTAAACCAATGCATTTTATATCCAAATATTGAAAACAATAAGAAGAATGCAATTCAAACTTTAGTGATTTTGCATAGCAGAACAAAGGTCAAATATTACCTTAGAATAATCTGTGCCACCATAAATGTCTCCAACTAACATATCTATGGTCCTATTATCTCCCCTCTGACTCAGCTCTAGCAACTCATCAAAACTGCTTTATGAATGAATAAATGTAAGACTACAACAAGAGCTCTCAATATAATAGCAAAAAGTTGGATGAAAGATCAGTATGACTTGGATGGAAGATCAGTATGACCTTTTGCACTTTGTTAACAGCCTTCCCAATCCCCAATAAGTGCCACCTCCAACATTTGTTCCGCTGACCCGCTCAAATTTCCCATCCCCATCAACCTATATCAAATTAAAACATAAATGCTTATAAGTTTTTACCATACTTCAGATCAACTGCCTGACAGTTAAAATTGATAAGGAAGATGATTTTACCTTGATCACACTAACACCAGATCCAATATTCACAAGAAGATAAGGAAACAAATCATTAGGGTCAATCTGCACAAACTCTTTCTGACCCTCCATGTGTGTGAAAGCTTCGTGACGAATGGCCTACTCAAGAGACGGTTAGAAGATTTAATTCATGATAACCAAAATATCTAATTAATATAATGGGATTACAGTGAAGGAAACACTCTTGGCTACAAAAAGATCATGATCAGAAGTAATTGATTATGTCAATCCATTTACTCCTGCCTTTTCAAAATTTACATGATAAAACGTAGGTATGCTGCAACTTATAGATGATGGTAACCTATGCCAAGAACAAACTTAATCGTTTATGAATCTCACTGGCTTGATATAGCATATTGTGCTTTCTTCATCAATTCTTTATTGGAATTACTAGATTATCGAAGGAGAAAGAAGAAAACTTAAAATGTAAAGATGAAAATGAAAAAATTGGCATTCCTTTTCTTTTAACTTTTGTTAGCAATTCATTCCATGAAACATGCAATACTAACTACTAGATAAGAAACAGAATGGAAATTGTAGCCAAAAATACACCTTAAGCAAAAAATTTGCTCCTGCAACAAGACAATCCATTTCATCTTCTTTGTCAAGGCTAACCCCAAGCCTCTCTTTGAAGAGGTCCGTAAACTTGTATGCCCCGCCACCTGTAGCCTTCTCGTGAAATAAACTTCTTGTCAGAACTTTCTAAAGTATCCATAATTTAAGCGATTAAAGCAAAAAAGAAAGAAACTACTATGATAAAAAGTAGCAGAAAAAACAAAATTTACCTTAATAACAGCATTGTCATTGGATGAAGCCTCAGGATTCCAATGACGCGAATCCACTCCTAACCACAGGAATTATCAGATACTTAAACAAAAATGGAATGGAAATGAACTAATTTTGTCATAACTTGAATATACTTACTCGAATTACTATAAAAGCAACAAATATGTCCAAGAAATTACAAAAATTTAATATATTCAGCAACAATTAAGAAAAATGAACAGAAGAAAGATGAAAAGAGAGCACAATGAGATATGTATACCACCACAGTGAAGCTGCTTGGAATATATGAAATCTAAGCATTCATTGATCTTGGTTGTCTCAAACTTAACAAAATGAAGTCTCCCACCAAGAATAGGGTAGCTTCTCTGGTTACCATTGGAAATACCCAATCTCTCCTTGATAGTCTTCTTCCTTATATCATCAATTGGTCGATCCTCATGCCTTGAAAAATATACCAACTTGATGAGAGATCCTGTTAATAAACCATAATCCTAGTTTTATAAAGAGTATGCTTGAAAAGTAAAAAACTGGTATTTCACAACATTCAGAGAGAAAGCTCTGAGAAGTATCATCTGACATTATCTCAAAATTGAGTATGGAATTGCATATACTTTACACAATCAGGAGAACGGTCTTTTAAAACAGATCTCAACTTTCATATCACATTGAAGATTATCAAGGAAGATGAAATTGAATTGAAAAGTAACATCTGACATTATCTTAAAGCAGAGCATGAAATTGCATGTATTTGACAAAAATAAGGAGCACAGTCTGTTCAAAAAAACCTTAACTTCCGTAACACATTATTTTTTTTCGAAGGTCAAGAAAAAGATTTCCTTTTGCCGTTGTGAAAAGGTGTGCAGACATTGACCAGACCGCCATTAGAATAGTCAGATGAGTTATTTTATTCACACTAGAAAATGCAGACGTCGTCCTCTCCAAACAAAAAACAATGAAAAAAACAGGTCAAAGAATATATTAAAAGAAAGGAAAGAGAGTATGCGAAGTCATTATATACACTGAACAAGCAAGTAACTAGAATATGAAGTACACCAAAACAAGGGGTGGTAATTCAAAGCCATAAAAACCATGACTGCAAACAACAAAACAGAATCAACACCAGCTCAAAACGCAGTAAAAAAAAAAGTGAAGAAGAAGAGCTGAATTGTTATAAATTGTACCTCCAATATCTAGAGCCAAATGAGAGATATCATCAGATTGATTGGGCAACAAAATAGTGGGATCTTTCTCCTCAAAATTGCCTTCAATTGCAGCTTTGCTTAAATCCAGTTGTGGCCTGGAACCAGACCGATGAATGGAGGCCATTTCTCTCTCACTCTGGTTTTGGCTATTCTCTTCTTTCTCACTCTGGTTTTCTTCTCCCACTAAAACAACTGCATTGACTTTACCTTTGCTATTGCTATTACAATCGTTATTTCCTTGGTTTAATAATATGCCGTCAATTTCAAGAACTGGAGTTTGGTCTTCAGTTGGAGTTGGACCAGCCATTTATCCCAAATTCTCACAACCAACCGCCTAATCACAACCTCCCAACTGTTAATTTGGTCAGAGTCCTGTTTGGTCACTAGTCTTGTTCCTGTCCCAACAAATCATAAAGTTTTAACGGAAAACAAACAGAAAGGTATTTATGCAGAAGGAAAAAAAATTCAACAAATATGAACAAACATTACCAAATTATTAACAAATAATTAAATTAGTACCATCTGTAGACTGTAGCTTGATCCAGAACTAAGATAATTACGATAAAAAAGGGAAAAAAAAAGTTGAAAATAATTATTGAAATTTAATGCAGGAAGCCAACTAAAAGGGCAGCTCGCATTGAATAATAAAGGTTAAGTGAAAACAAGTAACCCAGTCACTAATTTCAACGATCGAGATGATATTTCACTCAAAAACTTAAGAGCAAAGATTCAAAATCGAACTGAGAAATTGATCCAGCCATGAAGTAATATAAAAAATAAGATATGGAAAAGGGGTAGACTGACGGTGTTTAAGATAAACAAAGAAGCAACATCAACGGCGTGGCAAATGCGGACTTTTAAGGATTAGAGAAGGCAAAGCCATGCCTATGCGAGAATGGACCAATAACATGAAATAACAATAAAAGTGCCCCTCTTCGCACTCAAACTCAAACTGCAACAGATTCATTCCTCGAAGAGAAGAGGATTGGGTGACTGCTTTAGTTTTGTTTAACAGTGTCTTCGGCGAGTGAGAGTCGGACTCGCATGATGAGCGCGTGACGGTCACTCCCTGTGGTGGTAGATGACGGTGGCTCTACGTTTCCTTCTCTATTTTATGTATTAACAAAATTTATCACATACCTCCCCTAAAGTTTGTAATATTATGAATTAAATGACAAGTACGAATTAAGAGAGACTTACCTCCCCCGTTGTTAAGCAGCGGCATTGCTTTGAACAATTATTTTTAAATGCCTGTTTTACCCTTTAAATCCCTTTCACCAACCCTCAATTTAGTTTTGATTTTCTACAACCTATTTTCAAAAAGTTTAGCCTATTTATGATCTGTGAAGAAGATGCAAAATTTAACAGAAGAATGGAGAGTGAAAGCACAAAATCCATAGCTTTGATCAAAAAGCTTTGTAAGGCAATACAAAACATGAGAGGTTTTACCAGGTGAAAAGCCAGAACTTGTGCTTACCTATTTGAAGAATAGGTTTTTGAATGATTGGAAGCCTTATACAGCAACAACTGGGAATTACTTGTTTGAATTATCAATTGCATACAAGCCTGTGACGATGATGGTTATTGGTGCTAGGCATTCTTCACACTTGTTGAGGAAATGGAGGTGATTACATAGAATATGTTTGCTGAAATGTTACTGAGAAAGAACCAGCAGCGAATAAGCATATAGATTATGACAAAGAAAGTAATGACACTCAATTACCTTTTAATTCTCCAGCATTATCGGCATCTTCGACGGCTACTTACCATACTTGCCATGTAAATGATAATATCACAAAGCTCAGGTGACGTGTCTGATAATTTTCTAGATAATACTAACCGACTACTTTATTTTATTGAATGTAGAATTAACTCCAAATTTTGACTTACAAAATTACCCTATCAAATATTAGTTAAGTGATTCATCTCTCATGGAATAACATGATCGGGAAAATGTTTGTTGTGTTAAATAATTAGTTAATAAAATAGAGAGATTTGATTGATTAATTTACACTTTTTTTATTCATCAAATTTGTTATACACGAGTAAATTTTAAATAAGATTAATTTTTTATAATTTTAATTTATTATTAATAAATTATTTTTTATTTATTTTATTAATAAAATAATTTTACCACGTAATTTAGTTCATAAATTTTGATTTACTTCTACAATAAAATATATATAAGGGACGGATGTTTCTCATTCTCAATTAAAGGATGAGGACCGCAGTTTCAACAACCGTCAAAGAATTATACCAATTCAGTACCCCAACTGTTTGGACGTGCCATCCACAGGGATGATCCACTCCTCGAATCTTCTACTTTTTACAGTCACAATTTGAGACGATACGGGCGGCTCGTGGCCGTGAATCAAATATCAACTGCCAAACTTAACCAGCTGGGTTAGCCTTCAGTTCTGAATTTGTGACTGCTCAATTTGAAAACATCGAAGATCCAAACAATTGCAGTCTCACGGACATTGATTCTCAATTCTCGTGTCTCACTAAAAAGAATGTTTCAAGACATGAAGGTGCATTACAATTACTGAAGAAAACTAGCTCATCATTGGCCACTTTGCCAGACATGAATTCAAATGGCATGCATAGGTATCAATATATAATAACAGCACAATTGTCATTAAAATAATCACTACAAAATTATAATCTGCATTGCATAGAGCTCAAGAAATTTAGTCGTGCAGAGAATATAAAGTTTCATTCGTTCAATTACACAGGCACAATTATCGAAACAATGTGCAAGATCGGCCATTTAACTATTAACCTTCGTACATCATCTACCATAAATAACAATATTTAAAGAGTGTCAGTCTCCCCGCTCCACCATCCAAAGCAGAATATTGAAATTTGTTTACATGTATTTTTATTGTTATTCAAGCATCAGCAGCCTTCTCAACAGGTGCTGCCGCTGGACTGCTACTTGATTTGGCACGTTTGGCTTCATAATCTTTTACAGCAGCCTTGATAGCATCTTCAGCAAGCATGCTGCAATGCAGCTTAACTGGCGGTAGAGAAAGATGTTTTGCAATTTCCCTGCAACACCATTTAAAAAAATTAAAAAGGTTTTACACAAAAATTCTCAGCCCTGTAATTCTACAACAACATTGACTAAGGTTTTAAGTAACTAAACCAAAGCCATCATCTAGAGCCATATCTAAAACAGGAAAACATGATAGTAAAGATGGGCATCGAATTAGGCCATCTAGAAGGCAGCTACATCTACATGTACGAAAACAGGAATAGCTTTTCCAAAACTGGTGGTACAACTAGGACAACATAAATCAGGGAAGAGGTACCCAAAAATAATAACAGAAACAAAGAATCTCCTCATTGCTTCTGCCATAAACCAGTGTTTCAACTGAGTTCCATGAAGTTTTAACGGACTCAAATATACTAATATCTACAGGCAAATAAAACACACTGGATATTCCACCCTCACCAAAAGACCCCAGCCAAAAGTGATCCCTTCACCACTCAGACATTATGTGTTGCAGAAAAATACATGATTTTTTTCATTTATTTTTACTGCTCTAAATCAATAGCAAATCTCATATAGTGCACAACCATGGTAGACAAAAACATACATTTCCACGTCAAGTTGATATTCCAAAAAGTGGATGGAATGTTGAAAGATGTGCATTAAACCTAATAAATGGGAAGCTATTGGAACAGGAAAGGGTGGTGATAAAAGTGGATTAGCCATAATTGTAATCAAAGAACTCCAACAAAAGAAATATAGAGAAAGGGCCAAACAACTACAACATCATCACATGGTTAACATGTTTCATGATAAACAATCAAAGCCTACACATGATAACAACATTGGCAAAAATAAATTTCAAAAGGCAATAATTGTACGTTTAACATAAGATAAGATCTCACGTGTTCTTAATGGACAAGACTTCCTGCATTTGCTTCCCTTTCACCCATTCCGTAGCTGAAACATAAGAAATTGACAATAAGTAAACAAAATCCTTGCGACAAGATGGCCATTTAACAGCATATGCTACTCAAAAAAACCACTAGAAGACTGAACAAAGTGGCGTGCAGGCATTACATTAGGATTCTTTCTCCACAGCATTGTTTATGAAAAAGCATCATTATGGTATTGATATCAACCAAAAGTGCACAAGTTGAATTAAAACAGACTGGGAGTAAGAAAAGAAGACAATTAAAGGAAATAATGAGATATCAAAAGGAGGGAAGATAAAATTAAGACCTTCAACAAAGTATATGAGGGGAAAAAAAAGGGAACAATATGCATATCTGGACGTTCTTCTAATCAACTCTGAATCTCCAGAAAATTAGCTGAGAATTTCATAATCAAATCTCCATCTCTTCCCCCATCATAAAATTTATTTTATTATAAGAACGTTACTTACATTAAAAGCAAAACATATAACCAAAATAAATTATTGAAATGTTACAAGGTTACTATATGAATAATTATGTTCTCCTTAACAATCTATCTAATTGCATCAGCATATCATTAATTTTTCCCCGCTGTTCACTGGTTCAAAATATTTATACATAAATTCAATTAGCTTGAAGCACCAAAAACTTGTTATTCCAATTATCCCAAAAAGTTTCGGCAAATTATACATGTTTTAAGCTATATTTGATCTCAATAGTCATAATATACACGAAGGTACATGAATTTGCATTCAAGTTGGCACTTAACAATCAGGAAATACATCATGAATTTGCATTCAAGTTGGCACTTAACAATCAGGAAATACATCTAGATACCAGTTCTTATAATTGCGAAGCGAAGACAAAATTTCGTAATTTATCCAATCAAAACATAAAGCCAAACCAAACAATTAACACCACGAAACCAGAACATAATCACGTACCAACAGATGACGAAGCGATGGCTGAGCCACAACCGAAGGTCTTAAAACATGCGTCGACGATCTGACCAGTCTTCTCATCGACCTTAATCTGCAGCTTCATCACATCGCCACAAGCCGGTGCACCGACTAGACCGGTACCGACCGTGGCATCGCTCTTGTCGAAGGACCCGACGTTTCGCGGGTTATTGTAGTGGTCGACCACGTTTTCGTGATAGAATCGCCGCAGCGCAACCTGGACGGGCCGCCAGACCGGCTGGGCCGCGCCCGTGGCTTGCGAACCTACCAGCTTCTTTGCAGCAAATCCCAGCATCTTTCTCTAGCGATCGAGAGACTTCTCGGTTTGGATTTTCTAAGCTTTGTCGTAAAATATGAAAAAAGCAATATATAATTAGAGCTTTGGTTTTTTAAGGGTTCGTTAACGGACACGTGGAGGGTGGAGATGATTGTAGATTAAAATTTGGTTTCCGAAAATTCTGGGTTAGGATCACCTTCACCTGACCTATGTCGGTTCTGCTACTCTCCGGTCTTGACTTTTACAATTCTTATGGTTCATGCACACGTACGTTCAAAATCTACTGTAACTTACTCCTTAACGACGCCGTTCTGGATGAGGAAGTGAGAAGAGGAATATATAATTAGAGCTTTGTTGTTTTAAGGGTTCGTTCAGTGACACGTGGAGGGTGAAGATGATTGTAGACTAAAATTCGGTTTTGAATTGGGATCACATTCGCTTGGGTCGGTTCTGGTTCTCTCCGGTCTTATCTTTTACAATTGTTACGGTTCGCGCACGAGTCGGTTAAAAATCTCTCTTTATTAAACGACGCCGTTCCTGCCATTCTGAAAGTCCGGTCCACTTCAAATGGGCTTCAAGTTAGAAAGAAAACTAAATACACCCCAAACTTGAGAGGGCAAATCAAATTGTGGACTCCTTCTCTTAACTGGTGGGAACTGAACTGGGCCTAACACATTCCCAAGACAAATGAATTTTGACGAGTCAACGAATCACGTTACTATCTCCTTTCCCATACACGTGGTCTTGTTTTACAACACAGAAGCTAGCAAGGTAAAAACTGTTGACACATTCTCGCAGCATGACAAACCTTAAACAATGAAGTGATTAGAACGCATGGCAGTCTCTTACGCATGATTGAAAGTAAACATCAATGCGTAAATAGCGCGCATTATAGCCAGAAGTTGACCCTCAACCGTCGTTGTTGGTGGCTCAAATCTTGTCTTCTTATAAGACAAAAAACCGCCTAAAATTTTGTATCATTTTATCACCTAATAAGATGCTTTCTTTAATTATTTCTAGCGAGCTGGTTGGACTTCCAATAAAAAAAACAAAACAAAAAGTCAATGATATTAGCTAGCAACCATTAATTTAACTGATCGATGCTTCTACTATTAAGTTGTTTCTGGCCTCAACTGAAAGCTTAATTTGTTGATTATTAGGGAGAGGGGACACTGATTTCTATGATTTAAATACGGGAATTTCTCTGTCACGCATGTTGGATCAAATTGTAATATAAAATTATTGAGTCTGTATATCAAGATACACGAAAGTAATTAAGGTCGAGGTCCTTTATCGGCATTGCCAGGGTGTGGAGGCCGTCCCACCCGACTTTTTCCGGTATTAAACCGAAAATACTAAAAATTCCCTCGACAATTAAAATATAGTAATTGGTGTTTGCCTCATCTAACACAAGGGCACAAGGAAGTAACTTTGATCAACTTTCTTCGAATAATTTATCAACATTCCAGTCACTGCTTTTCTCTTTTGGCAAGTTGAGATTCAATGGCCTCTTTGTTGGATGATATGATCTGTAAAAACACTGAAAAGAACAATACTGTGCATACGCAAATTTTCTTGCAGCATAGCTATAGAATAATACATTGCATAATGGACACCTTGCTTATTTTGGAGAAACACGAATGCCTCGGTCCCTTTAATATTAAATGTAAATAGACATCTGCGAACCAAAAACAAAAGTAATGACTCCACTAGTATTGATAGCAAAGACAAGTGCATGAAACGAGTTCTTGGGTCATGCAAAAAAAAAAAAAGAGAGGAGAAAATAGCTTGGCTTTAGTGTCTACAATTGTGCTTTTCCTTGTGTTAATTCTCTTTAATGGTCAACTTTCCTTTTACTTCTAGTGCATGGTAGAGACATATCCGACGATGACACAGCTAATTACAAGACAAATTCTTTTACGTCTTTCATCTTTGATTGCTCTTAACTTTTCCTTTTCCTTTATTATTTACATTTTCGGTTTGATTCCAAGAAATGTTTTCAGACAGCATGAACGGTTGAAGCACTAGAATTTGAATGCCCAAATACGAGCTAAGAAGTAGAACGAGGGGAGCAAGTGTAAAGAGTGTAGATCAGCACTAACAGCATTCGTGCATCATTTATATTCCCTTTGGAATATACAGTTATGAAAAGAGGCTTTCAAAAGCTTAAAGACAAAGCAGAAAGCGACTGGCTAGAAAAAGGTAAAAGAAAAGTCTTTTTGTAGAAAGAAAGCATTTGGTTTAAGAAAATTAAGAGAAGTAATCTCTTGATTTTGATTAACAACTAATCAACTTCCAAACCCATGTGCTAAAATCTCCAGTTTAAAGGTTGCTCAACTGCTAATTCAAATATTTCTTCTTGAAATATACAAGTTTTCGAGTTCAACGATGCCCATGTAAAGCCCCAATTATAACTATGCATTTGTGGGTTTTAAAATAAAGCGACTACTCTTTGAGAAAAAGGCATGCATGCAGCTCTAAAACTGGAAGTTTCAAAGAGAATCTGATCATAAAAAGGAAATCAATAATGTACAAAACATCTTAATCTTTTGTATATTTACCGACCCACCTCCGTAACATTCTTTCGATACTGTGAGAGAAGAAGAAAGATGTAGCTTTCGAACAAGGCAAGTGGGTTCCATGCATGGAGTTTGCAAAACCTAACCCTTGACCTACCCGCCTCCCTTTGCAATAATTTTTAATACTATTGTACTGTGCTATCCCTTTCGATCTCCATTCCATAGTTTATTCTGAGTTTTGTGATCAATATTAAGCTAGCCATCAACAGCTTGCTTACTTGTTTATTGAGACTTCTACCATATTGGCTACCAGGATGAAGTGACAACAGCCAATACCTTCATCCGGCCGCAAAGGTAAATAAAAACTCAAGGAAACCTCGCACTTGCCTTCATGCAAATGATAACGAAAGAAAGAAATTATTTTAATCTAATCAAAGTCAAATCAAAATTGAACAAATCAATATTAGGATTACGGCCACTAAATAAATTAATTAGGTAAAAATGATGCAAGGGAGATCAAGTTCTACCCATTACATTCTTATCAACATAAATTAATAACTATTTGATGCAGAGAAGGCCATGAGCATATAACCAAAGGCATCTTACATAAGATTACCCAACAACCGTTTTGGTTGTGATAATATAAAAGAATGGATGATGAAAGGATATGTTACTGTTTTAGAAAGATAGGGTGTATGTGGGAGAGATGGATAACCCTCCCACCCCTTTTCCCTTTCCACTTAGGTCTATCATATCATATCATATCATATACTTTTTGGTCCGCACAATAATTTATTTATTAAACATGGTCATGGTTATGCCTACCTTTACCTAACAACAAAAATGAACATCACCAATTGAAAGTTATGATGTAGCATATTAGGTATATGCATTAGGTATAAGCATTCACTGTACTCAACTCTTCATTTGTCCTCGATTGAACTTTGTTCGTATTCGACTAATAATTAAAAATAACATCAATTTCGGGTGTTGAGCATGGTGGATTGCATCACTCAGTGGTATTCTTTTATTCAAAACGTTAACGGTTCCTATCTTCAGCTAGTTTGAAAATAATGAAATTATTTATATATTATATGATCATGTTCTTTCAAAGTTAAGAAATAACAAAAAATATTGTATTCCTTGATAATAGTACTTGGAATTAATATATAAAATTTTAGGTGTGATTGGTTTGTTATATTAATATAAATAATATGATAAAATTATTCAATCAACGAAGAAAAAGAGAGTCATTATTATTTGTGAATAAAAAAAATTAAAATTAAATCTAATAAAATTTTTTCACCACATTAAATAAAAATAAAAATTATTTTTATTTATTTTTATCAATTATCCATAAATAAGTTTTTTTTTCTATTAAT
Organism: Swietenia macrophylla; assembly: GCA_032401905.1. Lineage (NCBI taxonomy): Eukaryota > Viridiplantae > Streptophyta > Magnoliopsida > Sapindales > Meliaceae > Swietenia > Swietenia macrophylla. Next base: position 7,257,551 of record CP135567.1, on the reverse strand, counting down.
TGAATAATTTTATTATATAACTTATGTTAATATAATAGGATTGTCCTACTAAAAACTTTTACTCAACATAAATACAACTCCACAAAAGATTACTATTAATATTATACTAGTTTAAATGCATCAAACACCTAAAAGATTAATCGGGTTTGGTTTTGCGGTGCAATTAAATTAATTAATTAATATACATGTATCATGAAATATCAATATTTTCTGTACACAATTAGGTTGAGGGTTATTCACCTAAATCTCCATTGTCATTCACTTTCTCTCTGTTTCTACATAATTTATATTTGTATATTTAAAAAGAAATTTAGTTTATACTTATGATATTTATAAAAAAAAAGTATATTTATTATATCATAAATGATCCTTTTTTCAAAAAAAGTTTCTTAATTTATTTGTTTTATTTATTCCAATTAAAAGCTTCCATCGCTGTTGTCATGTCTCTTTCTTCATCCCTGATATTTTTATGTCAATTTCAATAAGAGTAATTTTATGTCTGTATCTTATAATCCTACGAAGAAAGTACAATCAAACTTGACTTAAAATATAATTTTAAGATTTTTATTTTTAAAAAAAAATTTTAAGAAAAAATTCGCTCAAATTTTTAATAAAAAAAAACTTAAATTTTATACGATCGCATGTTATGTTATTTATTTAATAATTTTATTATTATAAATTCATTCAAATTTACGTATTTTGTATTAATTTTTTTTTTTATATAAAATTTTAGTAAGATGAAATATTTTAGTTTAATTGGGCGGTCTAAATAATAATTAGAATGATAAATCACAATGAATGATTAGTCTCTTCGCATACAACTTGTATTTTTGTCAAAAAGGTATCACATCAAGACCCAAAAAAAAAAATCATGTGAATTAAAAAAAAAATTAAAAAATTCACAGTCTAAACATGAAAAATTGACAAATTACAGGTAAAATGTTAGATTTTTTTTAAGAATATTCAGTCTAGGGAAAAGATAATGTAGATTTATTTAACTAAGATTTTAATTAAAAATTTATTTAATAATTAATTAAAGGCAAGACATAATATTTAGATATTGTAATTAATTTAATCTTAGTTTAGCTTTCTGTTCTTGTCTTCTCAGCAGCCGTTAGTCCATTACTGTGACACATCTCTCTCTCTCTCTCAGTCACATTGTCTTTTTTTTTTTTTTATATTTTTTTTTTATATATGCTTAGTCACCGGAGTCTCATTCACGCGAAAATCCTTGCCATTGGTGAGTTTGTTTGCAAAATCACTCTCATTCTTCCTGCTTCCTCTTAATGTTCTATTCCTTTTTGTTCCTTCTTCCTACTGTTACTGCAATCTTTCTATAGTTTCTTGTTCTCAGATTGTCTTTCTTTGTTGCTCAATACTGTTCCCTTTGAATAATGTGATCTCGATTTCCTTCCTTCTTGTTTCTTCCTGTTTCTCTTTGGTTAGTGCTCATCTCTTCCCAACTAATCTAAACCGGAGTTCTAATTATTTCAGTCATGGGTTCTCGTTAATCTTGACGTGTCCTGTTTTCCGTTAGTTTCTCCAAGTTGTTTCTTGAGTTTGCTGGATGCCCATTTGCTTTAAATTTGTTTAGATCATCCAGTTTGAGATAATGGGGTTCCGTTAGTTTTGTGGCTCTCGTGTCCAAGTTTAACAAGTCTCAATCTTGACTGGTACTTTGTTAAATTTTGAGCATGTAAAGATATACTATGTAAGTTTTATTTCTCTCGCATTCTGTTTTTGTTAATGTAATTTTTGGCGGGATTCATTTGATGAACAGAAATCTTCGTTTGATTGGGTAAACAAGTAGTGATGGATCTTGCTTTTTTTGAAGTCAACCGTTAATTGAATTCTGAGCTTATGGAGGGAATCTGTTCATTTCGTTAACTGAACTTTTTCCAAGTTTAATATGGATTTTGTTCGCTAACATCTTTGAATTTTTACTCATATATGGATTCAAAGTAGTTTGATTGATTACTAACAGATTCTTTTGTTCTTTATAACAATATACCACTATATTCTTTACAGATTTCCTGAAATGTAAATCTTTTTATTGAATAATTTGCTTATATACGCATCCAAATATGAGGAATTCACAATTTTCTTTTGATACGTTATTCTCGTCTTTCTGCCCATAGTGTCTTGTACTTATTTTGTTTGTGCAAGTTTAGTTGCTTGTTTGGCCTCTCGAGTCACTTCTATCTTTGTTCAAATCTTCTGTGTTTCGTGTCAATTGGTTGTTTCTTCAATCAAGAAGAAAAAGGACCCGTAAAGTTGTTCTTTTTTGTTAAATTATTGAGTTATCATGGAAGAAACATTTGTTCCCTTCCGTGGAATTAAGAATGACCTCAAAGGGAGACTTTTGTGCTACAAGCAAGATTGGAGTGGTGCTTTTAAAGCTGGTTTCAGGTTTGTGGCCCTCTCATTTGATTATTTGTTATTGCATATATGTTGCTTTTGACTATCATCGTATCATTATGATCTGAATTTCTAGCTCAACACTGCTTTCTATGTTTACACAGTGTACATTGATTGCAAATATTAGTGTATTTTAAGGTCATATGTTTTGAAGTTCTCATCACTTTTTTCTAACGTTTAGGATCCTTGCTCCTACGACATATATATTCTTCGCTTCTGCTATTCCGGTTATATCTTTTGGGGAGCAGCTTGAAAGAAATACGAGTAAGACCATATTTGTTGCCGACGTCGCTCTTGCTGTTGCCCTTTCCTATGGTCATTGACTCAGACATGCTTTCTTCCGTTTGTATGTCACAGATGGAGCTTTGACTGCAGTGCAAACTCTTGCATCAACGGCACTTTGTGGCATCATTCACTCAATTGTTGGAGGACAGGCCCTGCTCATACTTGGTGTGGCTGAGCCAACTGTGTTGATGTATACGTTTATGTTCAACTTTGCAAAGGATCGGAAAGATTTAGGGGAGAGACTTTTCTTAGCTTGGACAGGATGGTAACAACACTCTGCATCACTAAATAGTACACTTGGGTTGATTTTCTGGTGATACTAAAATGTTTTCTGTAATCTATTGGGTTCCTAGGGTCTGTGTCTGGACTGCTTTATTGCTTTTCTTGCTGGCCATTTTGGGTGCATGCTCCATTATTAATCGATTTACACGCGTTGCTGGTGAATTGTTCGGTCTGCTGATTGCAATGCTTTTCATGCAGCAAGCAATACGGGTAAGCACTATTCATGAAGTTACTTTATTAAATAACTGACCCTGTTTCACTGTAACTAGGGTTGGAACGTTTCTGAAAATATTTTATATGCAATTTCTGAGTAATATTGATTTCTTGCCTGATTTCCAAAGTTGTGTTTAAGAAATACCATATTTCTTCTTTAAATCACCATTATTGACTAACTAGTATTCTGTAGAAACTTTATTTTCTTTTTTCATCCTTCCAACTCATGAATTTAATCCTATAGGGAGTTGTGGAGGAGTTTGGCATACCACAGAGAGAAAATTCTAATCAGATTTCACTGCAACCTTCTTGGCGTTTTGGCAATGGGATGTTTGCATTGGTTCTTTCCTTTGGCCTTCTTTTTACTGCACTAAGGAGCCGTAAAGCTAGGTCCTGGCGCTATGGATCAGGTACAAGGTTGCTCTGACACTTCTATTGCATATGAGTTATAAATTCTACCTGAATCAGCTGAGTCATCACATTCTTGTAATCATGCAATCGTCACTAGGATTAGCTTATCTCGTTCTTTAAACAATATGGGTGAGCTCTTAAGTTTTCTGTCTCTCTAGTTGAGAGAAATAGCTGTTGTTCTTCTCAAATATGCTCTGTCAGCTGTATATCTCATAAACCTTATCGATTTTTGAATGTGATTTTGAATATGTAGGTTGGCTTCGAGGATTAATAGCAGATTATGGAGTTCCTTTTATGGTGCTTGTATGGACTGCTATATCTTACATACCTGTAAATGATGTTCCAAGAGGGATACCTCGGCGACTTTACAGTCCAAATCCATGGTCTCCTGGTGCATACACAAATTGGACTGTTATCAAGGTGAATCCTGCAGGAAAATTTCCACCATACACGAGTGAACACATATTAACATCTACATGAAGCAGAGATAAATTTTTGATAAGTTGCACTGAAAGTCTGGCAAGAAACTGATTTTTGTTTAGTTGTACAGGAAATGTTGGATGTACCTCCTTTGTATATAGTTGGAGCATTTATTCCAGCAACTATGATTGCTGTTCTTTACTACTTTGATCACAGTGTTGCATCTCAACTTGCCCAACAAAAGGAGTTCAATCTGAAGAAACCTGCTTCATACCATTATGACCTTCTACTTTTGGGATTTTTGGTGAGCTATTTTTCTGACATACCGTTTCTTTATGTAATAAATATACTTACAATCAAATCAGTGTTAAACCAAATCCTTTTTCTTTAACTTTATCTAGTGACCTTTTCTTTGTTATACTCTATATTTTTCTGACCAGGTAATATTATGCGGTCTTATCGGCATTCCCCCAGCCAATGGTGTAATTCCACAATCCCCTATGCATACCAAAAGCTTGGCTACCTTGAAACATCAGGTAATTACTAAACTGGTTTTTAAAGTTATGTGAATCTGGTCTGCATAGCAGCATCCTTATTAACTTTTTACAGTCAAGTTTCTTGATGTACAGGACTTTGCTTGTTATTTATGAATTTTGTTCTTACATCTTATACTCACGTTACTATTGTGAAACTGAAGCAAGATATCTTACCTAGTGACATTGCATTGTGGGTGCACAAACAGGAATGAGGTCCAACATTTTGAAATTTTTTTAACTGGGTGTGTCTGTAATGATGCTTAACCTAATGAGCCTAATGCTGGTTAATTATAATACTCTTCTATTATTCGATGTGTTATTATAGATTTGTTTTAAAGCTATATCTGAACCTAAGACCTATCCCCACTGACTTGACAATTTACTGCTGAATCTAAGGTCCAGGGGCTTTAACAGTTGTCTCATGGATGAACTTATTGTACTTCTACATATATTCTCAGACACCTTGCTTTTTATACTGCTGTCTGCATACTGAGATTGCATCTTTATTTGAGTATTCACTTCCTGTTGCATTGTCTTCTTGATTGTGTAACAGTTATGAAGTTAGTGTGATCTGTAATTCTATTGCTTCAACATTTAAATGGCTGTTACTGAATCTTGCTTCTTTTTTTAACAGCTTTTGCGGAATAAACTTGTATCAACAGCACGAAAAAGTATACGGAGGAATTCAAATCTGAGTCAATTATACAGGAACATGCAAGAAGCATACAATGAAATGCAGACTCCCCTTGTCTATCAAATGCCGCCTGCTCTGGTAGATTGATTTGCATTTTACTTGTTCATTGATACAATATTTGTTGTTATTTTCTCTATTGCCCTTATTTCTACTTTAAAAACAGGGACTGAAAGAGCTTAAAGAATCCACAATCCAATTGGCCTCAACCTCTGGCTATATTGATGCTCCTGTTGATGAGACTGTTTTTGATGTGGATAAGGATGTTGATGATCTTTTACCTGTTGAGGTCAAGGAACAACGTCTCAGCAATCTGCTGCAGGCATTGATGGTTGGTGGCTGTGTTGCCGCTATGCCTCTCCTGAAAAAGATTCCAACTTCTGTTCTTTGGGGCTACTTTGCCTTCATGGCCATTGAGAGCTTGCCTGGAAATCAATTTTGGGAGAGGATACTGTTGCTTTTCACTGCTCCAAGCCGAAGATACAAGTAAGTATCTTCTATAGTTTTCTGATCATATCTTATTTAAAACTGCTTTCTACTTGTTTGGTGCCATGGTTTAAGTTTAAATATAACGTACATATAGATTTTCGTATTCCCCAATTAAGAAATTAAAAAATCTGAAATGCATGTGAATCAGTTAAACAAGTTGTATAATCATAGTTGTACTGATTATCATCTTGACAGTTAGTTATCCTTATTATTCTTCAAACAATGGGACATCTAATTTCCCTTATTTGACATTTTAGGGTTTTGGAGGAGTATCATGCAACATTCATTGAGAATGTTCCCTTCAAAACAATTGCAGCCTTTACTTTGTTCCAGACAGCTTATTTGCTTCTGTGCTTCGGCATAACATGGATTCCTATAGCTGGCGTCCTTTTTCCATTGTTGATCATGCTTCTTGTCCCAGTGCGGCAATATTTGCTTCCTAAGTTTTTCAAAGCTGCTCATCTTCAAGACTTGGATGCTGCAGAATATGAGGAAGCTCCTGCTATCTCTTACAATATGTCATTTGAAGTAGTCTAAACTCTTTCTTTGTCTATGACAACAGTTTGATCCATAGATGGACTAACCTTAGTTTTGGGAGTTTTGGTTTTAATCTGTATTGCTTTCTTTGATTCCCAGGATCAATTTTCTCAGGCAAGAGCTAACAACATTGATGGTGGGGAAATTCTAGATGAAATTGTGACAAGAAGCCGTGGTGAGTTCCGCCGCACACAGAGTCCTAAAATTACAAGTTCGGCTCCAACTTCACTTGAGGATATGAAAGCTTCTCATAGTCCATGGATGCAAAGGGCATATAGCGCCCGTGTTAGAGAACTCAGGTTGGAGGGAAGCCCCAGTTTGAATGGTAAAGGAGTTGAAGCAAAGAAAACTCCTAGTCCTGGGCCATCTACCCTTGGACCAAGCACTTATGGTTCATCTCCATGCTAAAGTACTAAATGCATATTTATGCGAGTTTTATTTGTCAGTGATGCTCGAGAGGTCTTGTGCTATGTTCATGTAACTAGGTGTCAGGTGTGTTTCTCTTCCTGCTTCTAACGATCGGATGTTAGTCAGTGATAAATGTTCTTGTATCTCCTAAATATGGGCAGGGGACAGATTTAAGATAATAATAAAAAAAAAAATGTTTTATTATACCACCCAATGTCTGCTAGACTTTTCTTGTTTTGACCTTCTATCATGATTCATGTGTGTTGTTAAGTTGTTAAAAGGAAATTGAGGGGTACAAACAGAGAACAATCACGTCTGACTTGTGGTATTGCTGCAAAGAAACTCCGAATAAATGTCTGTACCAGAAGCAAACGCAACTTGAAGTTGCATGAACATGTATGCTTCATAAATCTTCTGGTTAGCTTGATTCCCTCGTTAGAAAGACAATATTGCTAAACTGCAGATAGTAAAGCTTCATTTTCAATTAGTTTGATCATCTTTTCTTAATGAATGTTTATAAACATTTAGCACACGGATGAGAACTGAATGCATTATCATGTGAAATGTAAATGCATGGCTACATAATCATCCTTCAAGGCCCCTATTTTCTCCATTTACCTTCCAACCAACATAATGGATTCTCCTCCTCTAACAGTTCGACGGGAACCATACACATAGGTGAATACTTATGACATGGTTCGTTTTTTTCTCATTTACTTTGCTTTGCTTTCTTTTTCCTGGTTGTAACCAAGAATGTAAAATCCAAGGACCGGGTCAAGTCATGCTTACGAGTTGGTGAAGCTGATGAATGATTGGAGCTGACATATGTCATTTTTATAGCGAGAGACAGGCAAAGGGAAATGCACTATCTATACATGCTTATTCTGTCACAACTTCTCTTACATCAGCACTCTTGTTTGGATGCATCATTTTTTCTGGAAATCAGTCCTCTCAAAGCTAAAAGTGTGTTTGCCTAGTGGCGCTGATGAGTCAAGTGATAAAGTTCATGTTGATAAGGCTTCCAATAATATAGTCTGAGGATGGTGAGTGGGAATTTCTTCTGGTATAACAAAGTGAAAACACTCCACTTTAGCTTTGTGTCCTGTCCTTGAGAACTACAATTATAATGTTACAGAAACTGATAACTTAAATATCCTCCTGGTATTTATTTCTTCAAATAATGTGGGTTGGCTACACAAGCTCCCTTTGACACTATCAACTTATCACGAGGAATTTTCTGCTGGTTCACAGTCGATTCCATACCCTTCGTTTTAACCAATGTTCTTTTTTTGTTCTGTTTTCACTGCTGGCACACTTCAACATATATAATCTCAATGATATAATATTCCTTTTCATTGCTCAGTGAATACCACTAGCACTATGAACTCAGTGCTCAAGCTTGTCTGCTCTATAGGATCACTTACCTAGATATCCTAGAAAATGGTGATTCAGATAAATTATGAAAAAGATTAGATAGGTCTCACCATCAACGATGACAATATCTAGGGCACAGAAACTAGTGCTAAGCATACAACATATCCCACTATCTCTACCAAACAAGTACAAGGGGACCCAAGTGGTGTTGTTACTTGTCATTGTGATATTAGCTTCCTTACCTTTCTTCTGCCCATGTGATACTAACAAAGACTGATTGCCACTTAGGGACCCCCATGCTTTTAAAAGATACGTCATATTTAAATCATGCAGCAAGGACAATCTTTTCATGCAACATATCCCACTCTGATGATTTATTGATTTGAACTAATGGGAATAAACTAATGGTCACTGGATCAGGATAGAATCCATAAGTTTTTGTTTACATCAACTTGCAGTCGGCTTCTGTCATAGACAAGAGCATTGCATTTAAAGTTTCATCCACTCGAGGGTATTTGTAGGCTCGCATATTCCTTGTGCGTCAACCTAAATTGCTAGGCAACAGGCCTCAGGCCCAATGCAAGTTTTCTGCTCATTATCCAACTGGAAGATTGGACTGAATGCCCGCGGATTCCTCAATAAACCTACTTTCATGCAATGGAAAAGACGTACCTCATGAAAAAAGGGGGGGTGTAAATGTAATTGAAGTGCAACAGAGGTGCATTTATTCTTCCAATATTTGGCCGAGGCATTTTGTTGCCATTATTTTCTTGGTGGTGAACTGATTAATTTTATCCTAAATAATATCAAAAATATCTTTATTTTTTATTTACTTGTGATAATAATTTTTTTTAAATTTTTCTGAATTTTGTGTATATTTTTATATAAAAATATTAATAAATAAATACTTGTAATTTTAATAAGTAAATATTAACGGAGGACAAATTAAGCCTGAGATAATTGCTCTCAGGGAAAGAGTATGAGATTCAAAAAAGGGCGGGACATTGTAAACGTTGCGTTTAGTCTACGACTAGAAGGCCAACGACTAATAACTGTCACTCTCCTTCTGCACTCATTCTCCACTCCGTAGCTTCCATTCACTGACACCTTTGAGGCCGCAAGTAGTGTTATTTGGAGATTCAATAACGGCACAGTCTTCCGGATCAGGCGGTTGGGGTGCAGCACTTTCTTACTCTTACTGTTACAAGGTTCTACCTTTTTTACTAATCTTTACCCTTTCCACATCTTTTGTTTCGTTTCTGCTGTTTTATATGGTACCCTTCATTTTTTTTTTTATTAGTTTCATTTATTGGGATTTGTTTGTTTTGTTGATTTTATCGGTTGATGTGTTGCTTCGCGGCTATAGTGGTTACAATACTAGATGGGCATTGTTCTTGTTACATCACATTTTTTCTCGGGTTGGTATTGCCGTAGCTTTTATTATTCGTTTGTGCTTCAAATCTCAATCTGCTTGGAATGGTTTGTTTATTTTTTTTGGACATTGTTCTTAAATTATTGGGATTCAATCTGTCTTATATTGTTGCTTTCGTTTTTTTTGGTGGTAATTTAGGACAATGCAAAACCACACCTCCGGTGGCTACCACAATTTTCTTTGGGGCTAATGATGCAGCTATTCTAGGTAGAACTAGTGAAAGGCAGCATGTTCCTGTGGAAGAGTAATGGGACAATCTCAGAAAAATGGTTCAGCATTTGAAGGTTCAAATTTCATTCCTTTGCTGATGATTAAGCAATTCGGTGATTAATTCAGCTTAGCTTTTTTCTTTTTTTCCTCCAGTTTACGTGCTTATAGTTTGCTACATGTTGAACTTTTAGTTTTTATTGTCTTTTTTAAATGGATGTCTTCTGACCTGCATATGAGTCTAGTATCAAAAATATCTTTAATCCTTCTTAGCTTCGATTTTCTAATTCCTGTGTCAATCAAAATTTCCATGTTATGTTTGTAGCATGTTTATGCTCTAATTGATTGCATAGTGAGTTGTGATTTTGTTAGTTGTACAGTGCATATTTTCTGGTTTGTACCAAGTATGATATAAGCAACCTTCTCAATTACGGGGTACATTTTCATTTTATCTGTGTTTTGTTTGCAGGAATGCTCCACCACAATGTTGGTTGTGCTTATTACTCCACCACCAGTCGACGAAGAAAGGCGTAAAGAAAATGTGAAGTATGATAACTCTTCTTATCTCCACTGTTTACAAACACAAACACATAGCCTTCCAACAAGCCACAGACAATAGATATACAGTTAGAGGCCGATGCTTTCATCATGGTGGTGGAGGCATCTATCTGCGACTGTTAATTTCTTTTGCTGCTATCAACACTCTAATAAAATTTTAAAATATTATAATTTGTATTTTGGCTATATAAGTAATGAAAACTTATTGGAAGTCATCATTTACATTATTAGCTCAATTCACATCATGGAACCTGATGAGAATATTTGTACCCAGAACACTATTCTTTCCTCTTTTCATGCTTATAAGTATTGTGACTTGTTATATTTTAAATTTCTCCTCTTTGGTTGCTACAGAGTTTTGGGGGGTATCTTGTGGTTTTTCTGCATTTGGTATTCATAAACACTAAAGTCACTGCAGTGTAAAAGCAATTACTTTTGTATTTTACTTAAAGGTTTATTTTCTTGTGAAAACTGTGTCTTGTTTATGGAGACTACTGGATTTGCATAAATATTTAATGTTCTGTGAACCAATTTCAAAACATGTGATGCAGGGATGTAGTAATCTAGTTCTGTAATTAGGACTTGTGGTTGTGGATCCCAAGTTCTAGTTTTAGAACCCTTGCCCTCTAAGCCTTTAAATGTGAATTCGGGATCTTCTATGAAGTTCCAAGTGTGCCACCACCATAAACCTCCACCTCTACCTCTACCTCGACCTAAACCTCCATCACTTTTAACTGTGCGGCTTACTCACTTCCTCATTTGCACTTTTATCTCTGCCAATGCTATTGCCATTGCTTTATCCTGCCATCTTGTAGCCTCTGACATCTTCACCGCTATCGCAAGATGTTCAGTGACCAAAAGATGTGCCATAAAGTTTGATTAGCACAGGCATTGGGACGATTCTGATTACATATAACAATCAGTTTCGCTCTTAACAATAAACGTCCCGTGCCACCACCACCACCACCGTTCCCTTAACCATCCCCCTCCACCACGCGCATCATTGCGATTGACATACTATCACCCCCTGCAGTGATGCTTCTATTATTAGCCTGCCATTCTTTCCTCTTATGCCTCACTGCTATTCAAAATCTGTGGAGTATAAATTAACCACAAATGATCCAGAGTAAAATTGTGTACTTCTGAGTCTTGAGACTTCAAAATCCTGAAAACCTGAAAGTTTAATCATAAAATTACTGTTATTTCCTCACTTACAGTGGCGTTATTACTGTGATATTTTGGGAATTAAGTTTTCTTAGTGGGTTTGGCAGATCCCAAAATGGTGACAAAGCTATGGAACAGCTTGAAAGGACAAACGAAATGGCAGGAGTATATGCAAGGCAGTGTGTAGAGCTGGCTAATGAGCTAGGTGTCCCCTCCATCAACTTATGGTCCAGGATGCAGGAAACAGATGGTTGGCAGAAAAAATTCCTGAGGTTTGTGATATTTAAGCTTCTACTTCTAAGAAGTTATGGCTATGCCAAAGTGAGAATCTGACCAGAATTTTGCTTAGCAAGATGTATTTCCTAGTGTTAGTCTAGTCTACTCTAACTACCACAATGGTCTCATAAATTGAACGGAGTAATTTTGTTATATTAGATCTCCTTTAGAATGGTATTCCAAATGATAAGTTTCTGTATCTAAGTATTACTTTTGGGAATCTGGGAATACATGGATGATAAACCCAATGGACTTTGGAAAGTTGAGATACTCAAACTAGTTCGAAGAGATACCGAATCTAGGCGTAGGACTAATAAGTACATAGAAAAATTAAATATTTTTTCTTCTGTTTAGTTACCAGAGATGTTGAACATTTTCATATGGTATATTTTTAGCCTAGCAAGAATGTGCCGATGAGAAGCATGTTCTGAATGTACTTTTCTGTCTATCATAACAGTGATGGATTGCACCTGACACCAGAGGGTAATGCAGTGATCTACAAAGAAGTTGTAAGAGTTTTCAGTGAAGCAGGGCTTTCTGCTGAAGAAATGCCATATGATTTCCCTCACTATTCGCAAATTGATGGAAAAAAAACCCCGAGATAGCTTTCCAACACCAATGTCCGGCTGATTTCTGTTTATATAAAGGCTCTAACTTTTGTACCTTCCTTTTGCTACTGTATTTGATGAGAGGTTTGAACTTCTTGATTGACTTCCTCTCATCATCGTGTGAGTTTTGCTTTCCACAAACACAATAAACCATGATCAGAGTAAATGGCTGTACTTGGTTCATATGCCTTATTGGAGAGCAGTTTCTTTTGCATATGGATAGCAGTTTTAGATTTGTGCTTGACTTTCTTGTTCATTAATCTAGTGATTAAACAATTTATCTGACTTTCAGTACATATTTAGTTTAATTAGAGGTCAGGCTAACAATCGAATTCATATTGTAAGTGCGAAAGTTAAAGAGAGCATTACTGCAATTTTCTTCATATTAAGGGCTGCAAAATGAAAGACAATTACTGTCAGCATTTCCTTTCCCATTCCATTTACAATCTTAAACAAGGGATGCTTTTATCCCTTGTTCTCACTTTAAAATAACAAACACACAATTAAAAGCTTTTTTTTTTTCATGTAATTTAATTTGCGATTAAAGAACAACAAATGCATAATTAAGGCTACTAGCGTTACCTCCTACTCTATTCCGTACTAAAAGTAATCTTTAATGTTAAGTATTTATAATGGTGATAATAAAGTGCTTGACAGTTAAAAGGGGCGGGTTAAGCTATTTTGACCCTAGGATTACTTGCAATCAACGATCATGATTAACCTCCATAATAAATGCATTGCCATGGTCACCTATTAAGTAACACAGAGGGTGACAGTTCCGAAAAGATTAAACATTTCCTTGATCAAGTTTTTGCTGCAACTTTGTCATGGAGTTTCACACAAAGCTCAGAGAAAATCATCACAGCCAACCAGTAGTGTTGTCTGAAGATTATATGAAAAACGATATTCCTTTTGAAGTTCCTTCGTCAAAGGGAACTTACCTTCACGAATCTGAACACCATCTCCATGATCATCATCAGTTTCATGCCACTGGGTCTTCCTCAAATCCTGTGTTCGGCGTCCAAACTCCGTGTTTTGATTCTTTCGAAGCTTTCTCGTACAGTTACTCATCGAACTTTGATTTCTATGAGTGCAAGCCATTTGCAGATAGTAATGGCGGGCAGGGTCAAGTCATGGACAATTTCCAAAGTGATGGACACTTGAATAATCATCAAATAAATCCCGTCAATATGATGGGATCCGATCAGACCCAGATGCCATTAGATTTTCAAGCAATGAATCCGGTGAGTTTTGTTGTACCAGATGAAGTCTCGTGCGTCAGTGCAGAAATTGGTTACTACAAAAAAGCTGGCATGAACAAGAATAACAGGTCATATCCTCCAGCAAGAAGGACAATGAAAGTTGGTAAGAAGTCCAATGTAGTGAAGGGACAATGGACTACTGAGGAAGACAGGTAGAGAGAGAGAGGACCAACTAGTTTACAGTTTTTTTAGTGCTCGTTTGTTTTGACACCGTAAATTGTTTCTTGTTTATAGGCTTTTGATTAGGCTGGTTGAACAATATGGGATAAGAAAATGGTCTCATATTGCTCAGATGTTGCCTGGAAGGATAGGAAAACAGTGCAGAGAGAGGTGGCATAATCATCTAAGACCTGACATTAAGGTTCAAATTTTAGCTAGCACAGTAGCTTTCACGTATGCATGCATATACATGCAAGCAAGCAAGCAAATTCATTCAATGTACATAACTTTTTTTTATTTTTTTCTGGTTTTCAGAAGGATACTTGGAGTGAAGAGGAGGATAAGGCGCTTATAGAGGCTCATGCAGAGATAGGAAACAAGTGGGCAGAAATTGCAAAGAGGTTGCCTGGAAGAACAGAAAACTCCATCAAGAATCACTGGAACGCAACCAAGAGAAGGCAATACTCTAAGCGAAGATGTCGTTCCAAATACCCAAGAGCCTCCCTTCTGCAAGACTATATTAAGAGCTTGAACTTAGATTCAAGCTCTTCGAAACACCAGAGAAAAACTTCTTCCAATGCTGCCACAGCTGGTAATAATAATACTAACAGCGAAGCACAAAACCAGACTCCAGTCGAGGACTTCTGCGCAAGTGATCATTTGGTTCCAGATTTTGATTTCCATGAGGTCCCGGAATTTGATTTTGATGACAAGTTATTTGAAGAGGACTGCAGCATTGATTCTCTCATTAAAGAGATGCCTTGTGCTCCTGTTGTTGATGAGCAAAGTTTGGAAGTTGAGGTGCCATTAGATGTGGAATCAGAAGTGAAGAAGGAGCTAGACTTGGTGGAGATGATCTCTCAGGCCACTAAAACCAGTATAACATAATCTTTGTGCAACTCTTCCGGAGAGATGAAATTTAGCTTAAGAAATTTTGTTATTTTTCGGGGTTCTCATGCTTGTGTTATTTGCAATAATGATTGTTAGCATAAAATAAAGACAATGAAAATTGTATGAAATGTTGTCATTCATGTAAACTCCTACCTATATCTATGTAGAAAGCTTTCACGTTCTCTCTGTCAGGATTTTGACTGCATGTCTCCTCGAGTTCTGCTTTAAAAGATTAAACCAATGGATACCCACAAATTTTTGGATTTTGATCATTTTCTAGTCTCTCTTTTTTTTTTTTTAATTTAAATTCTCTTTTAATTTTTTACTTTTAATAATATAAAAATACGTTATACATTTAACAATAAATAATTAAGATTACGTCTTATAAAAATTTATAAATTAATTTTATATTTTATATTAATTAAAAATAAAATTTAAATTATTTATTATTAAATATATCGTATATCATCATTTTATTAAATACAAGAGAATTCAAACATATTTTTTTATCTTAATTTTTAATAAGACGATGATATATAATATAATTAATAATAAACGATTTATATGATATTTTAATATAATTTATAAATTAATTTAATATTTTATAATATAAATTAAAAAATTTAATATATAATATAAATTATTTATTATTAATTATACTGTATATTTGTGTTAAAACAAAAAAAAAAAAAGAGAATGCTAATTTCAAATTCTTGTGTTCCCTTTAGAGATTGGATTTTGGAGTTATGATCCTCGCAGCTCAGGAGAAAATTGACTAACTAATGAAATTATAATACTATATTTTAATTATTTTAAATATAACAATAATTTGTCAACTATAAAATACACACACACGAATAACGTAATAAGCTGCTACGCTAATCTTGCCTAAAATTTTCTCCTTATTTTAATAATTGTGACATAAAAATTGTCAAAAATTCTTTATTTTTCTTCTCTCTTTTGATACAAGAACTTACGGAGCTTTACTCGGATTAAAAAAAAAAAAAACATGCCTGGATAAAAGCCAAACATTCACACGTATCACTGCATCAGCAAGGTCAAAGTCAAAGGACCCAGCCATCTTGGTGTATGCCCACGGTTGAGATAGAGATATAATAATAATAATAATAATAATAACAATTAATGTCTTCCGTATACTCAGCTCATCTGCATCCACAGAATATGATGTTACACTACGAGCATTTGAATTGAACATGCCCTTTCTGAACCTTGCAAGAATTGAATATAAATTCAAAATAACTAAAAGCCGTACGACCCCAGCAACATATTTTAACTTTAAAATTACAGTTATTATAAAATAAAATATTAAATATCATTTAATAAAGTTATCACGACACCACAAAATTAAGTGAAAGGCAATAATAATACCTGCCGTTAATGAGCACTGCCATGAACAGAGAGTTTGATCTGCTTCTTACTTGGTATAGGTCAATTTTATATTACATTTGCCAGCCCTATATCTAAATACCATGCTTCCGTTTCCCACATGAATGGTAATTTTACCTTATTCGAAAATATAACGTAGAAAACGCAATTTACGTTTTACACTCAAAACATGAACCACGAGAATGGGAAAGGGAAAGGGAAAGGGAAAAGAAGAGGTATAAGAAGCTCAAACTAGGAAAATCATTTTCAGAGCAGCTCATTTGCTCTCTTTATAGTTCTGATGGGAGTCCACAAAAAGAATGTACCATCCCAAAGGGAGAAAGGGGACAAGAAAAAAAAAAAAACAAGGAAGGGAAGATTACAAACCAAAAGAACTGATTAAGTTTGTGGCCTGACCTACAAACAAGTTCATCAGTGAGCAACGTAGATTTTATCAACTAACAAACCCAATTCACCAGCAAAATTGCTCCATGGAATTTCAGGCAGCTTTTGCCTTGGGCTTAATGCGTTTCACCCTTGAGTACAGGAAGACTCCAGCAAGAGCGACCGCGGTGCCTGCATCAATTCCAGGAAAAACACTCTTCATAACTGAGAAGACATGGCAGTAGTAAAATAAAGCGGACAGAAATGGGGAATAAAGTAAAATTCAAATGAAAAGTTAGTTTACCTAGAGCGTTGATAGCTGATACTGGAGTTTTGAAGAAGATGACAGAGCTCACAATGACCACCACCCTCTTCACACAATTGCCAACAGAATGGGTAACAGGGGATACCCTCTGTAAAATCATGTAAGAAACCTGCACAGTTCACAATCAGATTTCTTAGCAACCATGGTGTATATGATTGAAAGAGGCCAAGGCTCTCAGTAGTCATGAACTATCCTCACAACCCTTCATAATCTCTCTCTTCATGCACATACGAGCATTTTCATTTTCAACAAGTTCAATTTCAGAGAATGCTTCAGCTTTGAGTTTAATAATAAACTACGGCTTAAGAGCCATATCAAATACAACATACGACTTCAGGACAGAAAACGAAATGTGCCCAAAGAAACTCAAAGGCTACCTGCTGATAGGCATGGAAACAGAGTGCAGCTGCAAGTGACCTTATGCAAACCTCTTTAACATTCAACCCCTGTCAGGCAAGATATTGAAATCAGATATCAACTAAAATAAAATACATGTTCTAGTAAAACCAGAAATATAGTAACTAAAGCAATTTCAGCTCTTCAACAAAACTCACAACAGACTGCAGGTATGCAGGGGTAAACTTGACACCTTCCATGAAGACAGCCACAGGGGCTAAAAGGATGAAAGACATGACTGTTATTATTGAGAAGAGAGTAATATTGTCCAATGATTCCTGTTAAAATAGACAAAATTATAGCTATACACCAATCCAAACAAAAGCCATGCTCATTTGTTCATGCAGACCAGGATAGCATAGATTACCTCTTTCTTAACCATGACCTTTTTGCTAAGAACATTACGAGATTGGTTTGTCAAATTGGAAGCCATTGCACTCCAAAAGCCAGCCCTTTATAAAAAAAGGTGGGGGAGGGGAGGTCATATATCATAGTTGAGAATATTTACTACCAAATCAAACTAGAATCATATATATGAAATACATTAACAGAATGACATCATATAATATTCTTTTGAAAGCAACACTTAGAAACTAAATAAATGCAAACAAAATTCTTACCAATTAAAAGAGGCCTCAGTAACTGACGCAAGCGCAACTCCACCAACAATAGGTAAAAGAGAACCAACCACCCAGATAGTAGGCAACTGTATCAGCAAGATGATAAGAAATAGAATCAGCAATGAACATCCGGTAACATGATGAACAAAATGTGAATTTAATTTTCCGACATAAATATGCATATACAAATCCTTATGACAGAAGAAATTCACAACTGCAGGAGATCACTTTAAGAAGACAAAAATAAGAAGAGAACCCAAATTGAAACAGATGCTTACCTAAACCTCCACCCAGCGTACCAAGGGGATATAAACATATGCAAGTGGAACAAAGTTGGGAAAAAAGAAACAGCATACCTCCCCTAGAAACATAGCAGATAGGATAACTGAGAAGAATGGCTCCATAGCTTTAATTGTATGAGTGAATGAAACAGCCACTTTCCCAAGACTCATGTTAGTAAAAAGGTTGCCCAATGTATGCACGACTGCAAGCGGAACAATAGCTGCAAGCTGCAAAGGGAACATTACCCAAAGTAAGCATTACTTCCATAGTTAGAAGAAAAGAGAAGAAAGGAAGATCATCCAACCAAAGTTCAGCACAGAAAATAATACCTGGGCGCCGCTAATTTTTGGTTTTTTGTAGAGATTAAAAGTCCACATAAATATGACGAACAGAGTCCCCACAGCAAATTGAATTCCCGTTACGGTTACGGGATAATGGAAAACCTTCAGAACCTGTGGACAACAACCATAGCATAATCGATCACGATCCATTCAATTTCAAATTACAATATTTAGATCAATCTACTATAACCAAGTATCCTAAATGCTATTCGTAAATTAATTTATGAATCTCAAATTCTAATCTATCCATTCACTTGCAATAAAAGTAATTTATCACTAGATATCAAAACAACCAAAAGTTAAACATGAATCTCATAAAAAAAACTATCGAGATAATTCATAAACATAAAATTGAATTAAAAAAAAAATAGAAAACGAACCTGTTTATTGTAAATATTGAAGTAGATGTTAAACAAGTACCATAAACCAAACAGGAGTCCAAGCTCCAAAGTCTTAAACAAGTTAGACTTCTCTTTCTCACCACCAGCACTCTCGGGCACCGCCGTCGCCTTAACTTCAAAACAGTCCGTCGTTTGCGGATCGCGAAGCGGCACTGAATTCCACGGCCTGAACACGGAGGAAGGAGACGAAGAGAAGGACCACGATCGGCGGAGAGGCAGTGAGGTAGAACTAGAGACGACATTCGGCGAAGCGATGAAATCTTGTCGCTTGGAAGAGTAGAGAACGGGTCCGAGCCTAAGGTTCGTCGACAACTTGCGAGGCTTGAGGAGCGGAAGAGAAGGGGACGCCGTGAAAGCCGCAGCGCTTTGCATTTTCGAGATCTCAAAATCAAAGCGCAGGGCGGGCAAGGAGGGAGAATGAGAGTAAGAGAGCGAGTGATTTTACAGCGAGAGAGAGAGAGAGTGAGGAGGCGTTGAAGAGTCCGCCGCCGAAGGAAGTTGGTGTAACAGCCACTATTAGCTCGAAAATGAATCGACAATAAGATTTTCCTTTTTCTTTTTTTTGGAAATAATAATAATAATTTAAAAGAGAGAGAGAGAATCGTAGTACATAGTCGGATCGGATATTCTAGTGGGTAAGTGGGAGGTTCGAGTTTTAGTTAATATAATTTATTAATTTGGGAATAGTATAATAATATTCGGGTTCTAAGATTTTAAATTTTCACAAAAAAATACATAATTTATCTATGTGTAACAAATAGGTCCCCGTCTCAATGCCTAAGTGCACGTTTAAGATTGTTGTGAACACTATAAAGCAACTTATTTACAAGTTCTTGACTTATTTATGTATAGTAAAATAAATTTTAGTGAGAATTGGTCTTTTTTTAATATTTACACTTTGATATTTTTATTTTACACTAATTATAATTTAAAAATTATCACTCTCAAAACTAAAGCAAACTTGAAATAGTATTAAGCTACATGTATTGGTTGAATTTTCAAAAAAGAAAAGATAATTTTGTCATTTTAACAGGGAAATTGAGGACTTATTTGTTATAAATGATAAAATATATCTTTATTTAAATAATATTAAAAAAATGAAAGGTCTAAATGTTATTCTTATTTTAAAATGTAAATAGAATAGTACATACGTGAAGGTGGACTTCATGGACGTGTCAAGTGCAGTGAATGACTCGTTGAGATAGGAACAAAAGAAGGCGGCGGAATGAAGCTGGGTCAGCTGAGCGCGGCTCGACACATGGTAGGTGCGCGGCTGCATCTTTTCCAGATCATTAATATTGACACGTTTCACAATTGGGCAGGACTTTAAATACTCTTTTCTTTTTTGTACAAAATTTTCTGTTATTAGATTAATTTGAAGAATTAATGTCATAATTAACACTGTACTAATTACGATTCATTAATACCGTTAATTGTATATACTAAATTTGCATTTGCAATACGGTGTTCTTGGCATTAAACCTTTTCTGTATTTGTTTCTGACATTAGATGCTATTAGCATTTTACTTACTGGCATTCTAAGTATAGATTTGGACTACCCATCTCATGTGATTCATAATTTTTCTTTTTGCTTTTTAGAGGTTCGGTTAAGTGTGTTAGCAAATGACTTTCATGTCAAATTCCTGGAAACTTGGAATGAGGCCAAATGACATTTTCTGGACAGAAAGGGAAGAATAGTGACAGCAAGTCGTACCAAACTTTGCTGACTGAATAAACGGCATTGTCATGAGTTTGCAGTTGTTGATGATCATAAGCTATGTATGAATAGTAAAGAGAATATAAGCTGCTAAAAAGATGCTTGCATTGCAGGTTAGATAAATCCAGGGAGATTAATTGCTGAGAATATTCAAAGGATGAGATCATTCTATCTAAACTTATCAATGGACATGAGACTTACTTTCCAAATAGCAAAGCTGGACATTGCAACATCAGAAAGAACAGTCTCAGCTTTCACAAGGACAGTCAAAGACATCTCCATTCATCCTCGAGGATTCGTTAAAAAAAAAAATTTGTCATAAGAGCAGGGGTAACTTCATCTCATTCAAAATCTTCGTGAACTTCTTCTGTGTCTAATGGTGATATTAACACCATTAATAATTTAAACTCATTCCTCTGTTTTTGGGCAATGAATATTGCAAGTGCTTAGATATATGCCCCATAAGGCCGTAAACTCCTAGGACAAGTATACTTGAACACTTGCAGTTTTCATTACCTTGCAGACGGGACATATGCTGGTAAACACTTCACAGTCTTTACACAAACACAAGTGTCTACACGGCAAAAGCAAGATAGAGACTTCCTGGACCTTACAAGCTCTGCAATTCATCTGCTTCTTCATTGAAACTGGATTTCCGGAACCATCCACATAACTCATGTAGTTCACATTAGTTCGAGAGACTGCATCATCTACCTCACTATCCCCACAACCTTCCTTCACATGCATAGCACCCTCTGCCATGGCCTGCTTTATATCGTTCTTCAACACATTAACTACAGACTCGTTATACTTTGCTTTGTAGTGCCAGGATTGAACTTCCATGCTAACCCGCTTTATTTTTTCTACTAGCTCCTTGTTCTTGCGATTCATGTTCTCCATTTCTAGCTCCTTTTCATGTAACTTCCTTCCAACTCCTTTTTCTATGGCAGTGAGAAAAGAATATGTGTGTCTCTGCTTTAATTCCCTTACACCCTTGATCATGTTTTCTTCCTGTGATCAACAAACCAAGAAAGGTTTGGCTGTAAATGATAAGAGAGAGCATTGGAAGAAAAACAAAAGTAATTACTAATGGCTCTAAATGGAGCATTATAAACTGAAATAAATACAAGGTGTCATATCCTACACCTAAATGTCTGCAAAATATATAAATTCTTCTGGCATACATTTTTCATTAGGCAACTCTCATACACTCCAAGAAAATATGGGACATACCCTACCTTCTCCAGGGTTAGGTAATCACAGCCCAATTCATCATATGTAAACATTCAATAAATCATGTACAATTTTGATTGGAGATTTAAACAAGGAAAAATTAGAATAAGAAACCTTCAGAGATCAAATAGCTTTCCTTGATGTTATGTATACTAGTCTTAGGAGAACTTCCACTTGATCCTTGTATAATTTTCCTCAGCAGACATATTTCTCAAATGTTAACTGGCAAACCCAACTCTGAACTGTATGTAAGCAATCTTTTCAGCAGTAAATATTTAAGATGGAAACAGATATGTGTGCATATATTTCACAAGCATTCAATGCAAGACAACCTTACCTGGTGCCACTATAGGGAACTACATACTTCAAATTGTATTGTTTATCTCAGGTGAAAAATGATTTCCCCCAAAAAGGTTAACCACTTCAACCACTTAATATCAATCTTAAAATTCTTTAACTACTGATGAAATATGCCCAATCAACTAAAAAAATCATAATCGTTAAACTTAACAATAAAAACTCAAATCTGAACCAAAAATGTGAATTAATAAAGCCTTGGCTGGAAGATAATTAAGGTTGAGTTTTCAAAGTCAATAAAACTAAATGACCACATTTTCATAAGCCAAATACTTAGCATCTAAAATTGGTTTGATTGTAGAAGTCATTGATTGGTCACAACTGAATATATATGTTAACTACTCTAGCAGCAGACCACCAAGGGACAGTAAAAATAAGGATTGAAATTATCATTCCGGTTCTGTATGGAAATAAGATTATTACCTGAAGTCTGATATAATGATCAAATTCCTCCTTCTGACGATCAATCTCAACCTTAAGATTATTGTCGAGGGACAGTATAACAGGGATGGCACCAGAAATGTTTTCACACGCAGAAGTGACAGAAGAATTGTGTTCATCTTCCTCATATGAAAGTCTAAGCCCAGTTGACACCGGGTTTGGATTAAGAATGATACCATGCTGACCAGTTTCATCTTGATGCAACTTATTATTTAAAGATATGCGGTGCTCTTGTTGTCTGGAAATAGATTCAGCCTCCCTTCTTCGTTTAATCGGCCGCTCCACAGTAGTTGCATGCTGATTTCCCACAAAGTTTGAGGGACCAACACTGCATCCAACTGGAATAGTGACAGATTAGAATATGCCTTAATGAAAGTAGGCCAAACACAAAACAATATGGACAAGGAAAATACATATGCTGTAATAAATTTAGTGAAAGTAACAAGACTGAAAGGCCAGAATTTAACTGAAATTTGCAGCTAGAAAAGCCTCCATAGTGACAACAAATGCCAAAACATAACAAATGCAAGCAGAATGACTGGAGGATTAAATATTTTCCCGGAAGGGGAAAAATGAAGGAGGGGAGGCAGAAAAATAAATGTGGCTTCCCGGAATAGTTGACCCTTTCATACAAAATAAAAAAGAAAGCCCAAAATTCAATTGGTTCATGGACTGCTGCACCCCATTAGGTTCAGGGCATGCTGCACATATTTTGACGGAAAGTGCATTAGCAACACCGCATCCCTTACTCCAACTGATGTACAGCAGTGAAAGAGAAGATAAACAACACTCCATATGTTATCTAAAGATTAACAATTCACAAAATCAACACTTTATCATTCAAATAGTTGATTTTCATACAATTTTTCCAGTCATTGCGCTCACCAATAAAAACTCACCATCTCCAAATAACTGCAGCTGAGGCAATGTGTTTGAACTAAACTGGAACTGATTTTCCTCAAGAAAAACTGGCAACAGGGCATTATTGTTCTCACCGCCAAACATATTCCTAACAATAGCCAAAAAAAAAAAAAAAAAAACTTAAATCCGTGACCAGAAGCGAATCTTTAAGTTTCTTGATACTATGGACCATATACAGCATTATTGCAGAATATACTAACTTCAACATGGAGAATGCATACCCAATAGTAACGCTTTTAAACGAAATAAGATGAACTATACTAAAAAGAAATACATAAAAAATATGAACGAACTACATACATATATAATTTATCTTTGCCGCTGCGAAAACAACTAAACAAGGGACTAAGATTGATCACGGCATAGAAGCTAACAAATCAACCTACAACAAAATGCTTCATTCCATTGGACACCCAGAAACTGAAGGATCCATTACGCTAATGCGCTATTGAATCTATTCAGGATAACGCTTTTCCCTGTTTCATAAATCAACATATGGATAAAATCCCAGTTTTTATAATCTTCCTTCACTTTCTTAGCGTCCAAATATTAAGTTGCATGATGATGAGAATCTAAACGCCACTAAAATAAACAAAAGGAAAAAAAGCAACCCTCAGCATCACAAAACAGTATGCATCCATTCTATGAAAAAAGAAACGAAGCAGATACTAAAAGAAAAAAAAAAAATAAGGCCTTGTTTCACGCGTTCTTTAAGAAACCAGATGAATCAGAAACGGCTAGATAGCTAATAAAATCAGTACCTGAGATTCAAGAAACTGGGGCGTAGACAAAAATAAAAAGGGGAAGAGGAACAAGAAGAAGACAGAGAGAAAGCTAAGAGAAGAGAAAAAGAAACAACATCATTGGTATTGACGTAGTTGTTGTTGTGGGAAGCGATGATATTGAAAGAGTATGGAGAAAAGAGAAGAATTGTTGAGTGGTTAAAGTTAAGGCTAAGAAGAAAACCGATGATTCCATTTCCATTTCTACGATGACTTCTTGTTGTTGGTGTTGGTATTGGCGTAGCTGTTGTTGTTGGTGTGGGTGTTCTCTTTCACCTCGTCAGCTTCCTTTTCGTTTTCCTCTCCCACTAGTAAATTATATTTATTCCTTTTTTAAAAAATATTAATTTTTTGGTTCACTGATATCGTGGAATTGACCAAAGTAGCCTCTAGGGTTCAAGACTCCTGAAATAACGGAGATCCCCCCTTCTAAAATTCTTTGCTTTGCTTAGGTGGGAAGTTGTCTGAAGCATCTTCTTCTCTCGGCAAGTAAGGGTGTATTTTGGAAATATATTTAATTTTTGGACTGAAAAAGTAATTTCAAGAGCAACCAATTTGGGAATTGTCACCGTATTCTTCCGTTCCGATCATTTTCAATCACTTCTATATATACGATAAAAATTAAGACTAGACCAAACGGGTGGCGCTGGTGGAATCTCGAGAGAGAGAGAGAGACCAACGAATCTTCTATGTTAGGTAAAAACAGAGAAGGGTTTGGGGGAGAATCACGATGTCGATGATGAGCTTATACACTGGCTACAAGTGAAATTATAAAAATAAAATTTAAAAATAAAAGTGAGGCTGCTGCAGAGGAGACAGACAGACAAAGCAACAGAGATGGCTCGTTGGGTAATGCAATGGTGACCCTATATCTGTCCGATGGGTTCACCCAACCCAACCCAACCCAACTTTGTTTATGGCTCACGTTATGGGTTCCATTCATTTAATTAAAATGTTGGGCGAGCATCAGCAGTCGTGCCTCTGCAGAGACCAATGAAAGACAAAGGCAGCGTAGCTCCATAATTCACGAACATAACATTTCATACCCCACCAATAACACCACCACATCTCAACAATTATGTAATGTTAGGACATTGACAGGTTCTGTGTATCTGCCACTTCCGTGTTATCAAAAGAGCATTCTTGGATGGAGAAGATTAGCCACTGGGTCTCTTCTTTTCCTGCATTGGGCTTGGGTCCGAAATTTGGAGCGAGTCCCCTAGAAAATAAATAAATAAACCCTTTGATAATACTTAAAACACATCAACAAGTCTTAGCTTTCCGTCAACATCATACGGCCGATGCGTAACCTTTACAACGTAAATACTATAAGATGCTCAACACCAGATCAAAACCGCACAGAAACAGCCACGTTTGAGGCCAGAAAGCATCCCAAGTTTCCACATCAGAAGGCATATAATCAGTCACCAACCACAACATTCCACGTGTGACCTCCTCTTCCATAAGTGCAGTAAATATCTCCTCTCAACTCAAATACCCAAACACCCCCACCCCCTCCCCACCAAAAATCCATTTTCTGTATTCCCATGATTATCCTCACACTCTACCATTATTAAACCATCTGCAGGGTTAATTACGTGACTTCAGTTTTACACCGTTGATAATGTCTACGCCGTACACTAGCATGATCCCGTAAAAAACGTACGTACAGTCGAGCCCGAACATTTCTCATTCGCTCGCTCCTGTATTTTGAAATTGAACGCCTACTATTTCACCTCAAACTCGGGCAATTCGAAGAGAGCGAAATTATTAGAATCTAAAGATGCACGCATCAAGTCTTAAAGTTTTTACTGAATTTAATGCGACGACGAAGAGGTGTTTACTGGGTCGAGAGACTTATAATTCTTTGGATTGGGAGTTTGGAAGGAGAAGGGTTGGTTGGGGTTGTAAAGATCTTACGAGAACATGCGGAATTGTAGCCTGTGTCGGTGGTGGCGACGGCGGTGCTTGCGGTGGAGAGAGTTTGAGTTCGAAGTCGGGTTCGGGTGAGTTGGGTCCGGGTTCATTTTTGTCTCGGAGTCAAACTTATGCACTCTTGAAGCACCAAATGGAGGTTGCTGCTAAATCCGAGGTCAGTATTTTGTCAACATGTTCTAATGGACATTCTTTTGTTTGAAAGATAGCCAAATTTTGTAATCTGTTTCGCAAACTAGCACTTCCTTCAAATTATTGTACTTCTATCCAAAGTAAAACAATGGCGGCAAAAAATTCTCTTTCCTAGTTCCCCAGCAAACGACCGATGAGAGCGCGTTCTCGACTCGATTCACTTCAAAGCACCTATCAATTCAATTTTTCAGTGCTTTTTCTTATCTTTTGTTTCTCATTGCAACTAATTGAATGAAAAGTTGTGGTTTTGAGAATGATGGAATAGTTTTCTTTACAAACTTTTGTGTTCATTTTAGGATTATGTAGAAGCTGCAAGGATTCGCGATTCGTTGAAATCTTTCGAGGAAGAGGAGCCGGTTCTTCGACTTCGGAGGTTGATGAAAGAGGCAGTTGCTGAGGAGCGGTTTGAGGTATCCAATTGTGTGTATCTGATATAACTGTATGTGCCTCTCCTTTTCAATTTTAGTTAATTATGAGCAAAATGAATGCAAAGTGTTAGTTTCCCTTACTAATGAGGCCTTTGTAGGTGGCTACGTTCTGATAAAGATTAAAAAAAATTATGAATTGTGGTCGGTTTTGGGAGAAATGATCGCCTTTTGTGTAAGTATGAAGGGATTTCTAGACCTGGATAAGGCAATGGTTGATATGTTGGGTGAAGTTAGTTGTGGAACACACATAATGTATCTGGTATAGAAAATTTATTGTAGGTGTTATATCAATTTTATCTGCCCCAATCCCGAAACCTGTTTTCCCTTTTGCTTTTTAATGTTTTCGGGGTAAATTGTTGTCTGCTACATGTTGTTGGTGTTTTGATGTATTTTTGTGTGTGTGTGTGTGTGTGTGTGTGTGTGTGTGTGTGTGTGTGTGTAAGGGCAGTATATTTACTGATTTCCTGATGATGTCTTTTCTGTTATTGTATTGTTTTCCAGGATGCTGCTAGGTACCGTGACGATCTTACGGAAATAGCACCACACGCTCTCTTGAAATGTTTGAGTGATGCAACAACCTTGGTATGACAAAAATCTGATTGTTATTGTATGTATTGCCTGTTGTTTAGAGGGCAATGTAATTAGTTTCTGCTGGTTGTTGTGGTGTTACTCAATTGGTCCAAAAACTTTTCTGTGTGGAATCTTCTTTTATTGTACCATGCTCTGATGGAATATTTGTTTGGTTTGGTCTACGCAACACTTCATTTATATAAAAGTGAGTACCTATGGACATTCTTGATAGACCAGTTTATGGCATATGATGACTTTTCAGGGGATAAGGGTTCAAGTTAGGAGTGTGTACATTGAGGGCCGAAGTCAACCATCAAAGGGGCAGTACTTTTTTGCATATAGAGTAAGAATTACCAATAACTCAGATCGTTCTGTTCAACTTCTCAGAAGACATTGGATTATAACCGATGCCCGTGGAAAAACTGAAAACGTCTGGTGAGCTGTTCTTCATATGCTATCAGTGGTTCTTAGGAGTTACAGGGAGATGTTTTCTTTTCCAATTTATCTTTTCATTTTCTTATGGCCATGATATTATAATATTATTCTTCCTCTCAGTTCCCTATTTTTTCCTATACAGGGGAGTTGGAGTTATTGGTGAACAGCCAGTTATACTTCCTAGGACAGGCTTTGAATACTCATCTGCATGCCCGTTAAGCACGGCAAGTGGCAGAATGGTAAGACAAGATAGTTTTTCATTCTTACATGCTTTGCAACTTGTTAAACTCAAATGATATACTGCCTTATGGATTCAAGTTGGATCTGATGTCGCATGTTGACACTGAGAAACCACCACATTTGCTTCTTGAAAATAAGTTGCTTGTGGTGCACCTTGGCCATATCCTATTGTAAACTGGTTTTTGGTTTTCCTATGTTATCTTCTTCTGTTTTTTCTGGAGGGTGAGGTGTGTAATATATTTTCGATGCAGGCACAGTGAAAGATGAATGTAGCTAGGCTAAAAGGGTCCTTTCCTTAAAATCCCTTTTTTATGCCTATAGTTTCATGCTTGTTACTATTGGTTATACATGTTATTTTATACCTTAAATCCAATATCATCGTCAAAAATATCCGAGAAAGTTAAACATCTTTGGTTGTATCGCGATGCAGGAAGGTGATTTTGAGATGAAACATGTTGATAGAGTAGATTCACAAACTTTCAATGTAGCAATTGCACCGTTTTCTCTCTCCACAATGGGTGATGACAGTGATTACTTTTAATACTCCACAATTGGTAATGACAGTGATCATTTTTAGTTTCGGACTTCTAATTGTTGATTATATTCAGAAGGCTCTACTCTATTTAGAATTGTAAAGCAGTGTGTTGCAATATGTTAAGCGTAATTATACGATAATAATCTCTTCAATTTTTTCAGTATCCTGATCTGAATAGTCAACATCATATGTAGCAAACTTTCAAAAAAGAAAAAATGAATGATAAATGCATGTATTATTTGATAGCATTGGCAGACTTCTTTTCCGGCTGGGTGGCCTTAGAACATCATATTGCTTGAACAGCTTCCCACAAGAAGTCATTGTTGTATAGTGTCATTAACTCTGGTGTCATTGTTGTCTAGTGTTTCTAGCAATAATATCTGATTCCATTAGTCATTATGAACGAATTTGTATGAGATGAAGCTGAGATCCATCTACGTATCTCCTCAGCAACCGCAACCAACAAAGCAGAAATAAGTATGTTGCTTAGAATGGTTGTTTCCAATGCTGTATATACTTGTGAAATTGTCCTTTGCTTTACTCAATTCACTGCTTAAAACATGGAAATACCTCCCAGAACAGCCACCATTTGGTCAAGCAAGCCGAGGGCTCCAAAAGCTGGCCGCGCCATTTATACAAATATTCTCTAGTTGTTACCTCTGTCATTGGGTTGTTATTGGAAGTCTTCGCTAAACATGAAAGGAACCTCTCTTCCTTAGCGGTGGTGGCCATAAATTTCCTTAAATGTTTGCAAACTCTAAATGAGTTCTTGAAATGTGATTTTTATGAAATATAATATTAGATCAATGTTAAATTAATTTTGAATCAAAATTTAAGGACCTCAACCGATTGCTTATGCCACCTATTCTTAAAGCGACCTCTACTCTTCCTCTCTTGTTTTTTCTTCACCAGAGTGCCTGTAGAATCCGTAATTTGAGTTGTTTCTCTTAATTTTGAATATTCACGAAAATAGTTACTGTTCTGAATAAGGGGATATTAAGGTTATTTGACGGAGTTGTCCAACACTGTAGTTCAATTTTGCAAAACTGGGTGTTAAACTGTGATTTGGTATGATGACACTTTTCAAATTGCCGCATACATTGTAGTTGAGTGTTGGTTTCAGCTTGGCAGCTATTTCATGCTTTTGTAATGTCAACCCAAAATGATCCGCCGTATAAAACCAAAGCTCAACATTTTTCTTCATGCTCTGAGTTTGGTTCTCTGCTTGCCTGGGTTCCTCCTACAGGATTTTTGTGCCTGCATATAAAGCGGGTCGTCAGTGCAGCAGCTACAAAAAAACTGGATCCCGCTATTCCTCGTTGAAGTTTCACAATCGTTCTCTCATGTACTCCACGAACAGTAGGTTTCTTGTGTCTTTAAGAGGTTTGTCTACGCCCCATTGCTGTATTGGTGCATGTTTTTGGTATCTTACACTTTACTGTTTCTGGAGTAGACTGCCAATCATTACATAATTCATTACACTTACAAGGAATCAGGGAATTTCTGATTTCTCTCGTAGGACCAATCATAATTAAAATAAGCCAAATACTTGCGCGCAGAACCTGCAAGATATTGCCTCGTTACCACGTAACACTGTGGCTAATCTTGTGATTTCCTTGGAGCCCAAGTTTGTCCGAACGATGACTTGCCCATGAGACTTCATAATCCATGTACTCAGATTGATCAATCTATTCAAATATTCTCATTTTAACAAGATTCTGATACACCCATTAACAAAAATAACCATTATTAGCATTAATTATCCGCCAGAAATGATTCATCGGTCACCATTTTTAATATTTGCTTTTCGTTTGTTTAAAATATTCTCTGTTTTCTGTTGAAACAGTGAAAGCGAAAAAGCCATTAAAGCTGGTGATTCATGTGTTTAACGCATTTTATGTATGGTTCAATGGCATCCATCACAATCCACAAAGTTGGTGAGGGTGGACTGTTAAGGTGACCTAGAGATCATGCAATTTTCACCCAACTGACCATCATGCAAAACGATGCGCTTAATGCTCAACCGCACCTTTTGCAGTTGCATCTCCAAGCCCTAAGAGGATTCCCAGTTGATCCCCACTATCTAAGTCATACCTTTTGCATTACAACCAACGCATACAAGACACGTCGCCCTCCGAAAACTTAGAACGTATGTTTAGTTACCAAATTACCCTTCACATAACAGGGACCAGGAGTCATGCATGGGTCCCCCACTCCTCGACCATGCTCAAATCTCATGCTTGAACAAAAGGCTCACCGCCGTCCGATTGATGAATTATGGAATCATCATTCATGGATAATGGTAAACTTTAAGTGCACAGTATCATCTCCTCTCTCAGTCAGTTAATTTATTACCAGCTCAGAGAAACAGAACACACAGAGACCATTCTCGATGTTGTAGTGGAAAAGCATGTCCGAATTCCAACAAAAAGGTTCAAATGCAGTCTTCTCTGATCCTTACCCTGTCTCTCTGTCTTTCTCTGTATTCGTAATTTATCAAACCCTTAAAGAAGACTAATGCAAATCCAAGAAAAGGTGGCAAAAACATGCATGGGGGTATCAAGATTGAGACGCCACAGAAGAATGGTCCATGTTACTAGATTTTATATTACAGAAAACCCCCCACCCACCTTGAAATAGACAGATTGTGTGTGTCATTTGTTTCTAAATTATTGCTATATTTATATGTACTTTGTTGACTAATTATGTAATCATAATAATTGTGATAATGAAAGAAAAGGATTTTAAATTTTGAATAATATTATATTAAAACTTATTATCAAACCCATCTTCCTTTTTCATCTTCTATATTAGTTATTTGGGTAGAAATTACAGATTTTTAAAAATTATGTTTTTTTAAAACTCATAAAAGAAGAGGGATCCAGATGATAATATCCTAATTTTAATAGTAGTTTTCTTTTTAAAACAGGGAAGCAAAGAATCTCCTCTCATACACCACCACCTCTGTCTTGCTTTCCCTTGCAAGTATCAGCCTTTCCTTCGCTTAGAATTTAGCTTCTTCTTCTTCTTCTTCTTCTTCTTCTTCTTTTATCCCACATTTTATTTATTTATTTATTTATTTATTAAACTCAAGCTATCAAATCTTGCATTTTCATCTCTTTTCGCAAAAACATTCCTTAAGTTTGGAATCTCTGCTAGCCTCTGTCAGCCATTAATGGGGTCAAATTCTAGCTAGTATTTTCATATTTTAAAAACTTCTCACGCATCCGAATCTTCTCAAATTGATGCCAAGTCAATTGCGGCATAACTTATTAAAATTTCCAGAGTTTGTTCTAATGGCATTTATCACCTGATAGAATTATACTCTGTTGAGTGCCTTGTCTGTTTCATTGAATTTGTGAATTTCCACTTTACTTTTCTACAAAATTATTCTTCTTCTTTATTCCTAGAGTTTTCAGACCAAGGCTTGTGTTACAGTTCATTTCTTCAGAACTTAGTTCCTCAATCTGTTCTGTCTTGCTCTAGTTTCAGGTTTCCTCAGTTATTACTTGCTGTAATTACACAGTGATTTGTTCATGTTATTTCTTTTTTTTTTTTCTCAAATCTATTTGGCCCGCTGTTTTATTTTCCCAAGTGAAAATTTTGAGACATTTCTGCACAATCCCAGTTCATTTGGTTAAGTAATTATTCCATGACTTACAAAACAGCCTCAAAAGTTTCATGGCATCCAGCCTTGACTGTCGATACGACAACCTCGAATTACTGGTCCAATTGGAGGGTGATACTTTGCGGCATTTGGGTATTCGTAGCTATGATTTTCGCATCATTTCTTGTATGGAAATATGAAGGCTTCCGCAGCTCAAAACGGAATAGCGGACAAACACCGCAAGAAAAAGCAGGATCCTTGTATGAGGATGAAACTTGGAAGCCATGCTTAAAAGGAGTCCATCCTGCTTGGCTGCTCGCTTTCAGACTTACTGCTTTCTTTGTTCTTTTGTTATTGCTTATTGCCACTGCTTTTTTGGACGGAGTCAACATTTTTTACTATTACACCCAGTAAGTTCTATTTGTCCTTCGTTTAACCATTTTCGTTCTCTGAAAATAAAAGTAATTGATCAAAGTTTTCATTACCTGAAATTCCGATATACATATATATATATATATATATGTTTTATGTTTCTTGGTGTTGGACAGGTGGACTTGTGCCTTAAACACCGTTTATTTTGGGGTACGTCTTATAAGTTGCACTTTTTAATGTTTTTGTTTACATTTGTGTTTTACTTCTCAGTTGTCATTTGCTTACTATCTGGAATTATGTTTAACTTTTAGCTTGGATCAATGCTCTCCTTGTATGGATGTTATCAATATCACAAAACAGTCGGCAGTGACAGGGTTGATAATGTGGAGGCAGATGCTGTGCATGGTGAAAATTCTAATAATGTAGCAAAACTTGCAAACTCCCATGAAGAATTTAATGATGCTCGCCATCCTGCTGGCATTTGGGGTTATTTATTTCAAATAATTTTTCAGGTAAACAGTCTGAAATGATTGCCTGAAATAGGGAGTTTCAACTTCTATATTACCCGAATTATCTGAATTTGATGTTGCAAACATTTTGTTAATAATTGAATGAACTGGGGGCATGATTCAAGGCCATGCTGAATCCGGTCACATACAACAGACAACACCAAGTAGTCTTGTTCCGTCTGGTTTCATAGATGAAAGAACATTTGATACAACAGCTTGTTCACTCTCATACAAAAAGTGGTTAATCTTTTGTTTCTCTTGTGAACAGATGAGTGCAGGGGCGGTTTTGCTCACTGATTGCGTCTTTTGGTTCATAATTGTTCCATTTCTTGAAATAAACAATTACAGCCTGAATGTCGTAAGGATCTGCTTACTTTATTTCTTAAACTTTCTTACTTCACCCATCACATTTCACCATCTAAACGATGTGTTTGATTGTTTTTACATTACAGTTAATGATAAACATGCATACCGTAAATGCTGTTTTCCTGCTAGGCGATGCTTCTATCAATTGCTTGGTGAGTTGCCTCTGTTTCAATCTCTAACATTTCCAACTCTTTTGCAAGATTATAATCAGCTTGTTTACACCTTTCAGCGCTTCCCCATGTTTCGTATTGCATACTTCTTCCTATGGACGGTGACTTATGTTACATTCCAATGGATTCTCCATGCGTGTGTCAAGATCTGGTAAATGCATTTGTCCTTGGTCTTTCTGCAAAGCAAAGCAATCTTCATTCCATTTCTTATTAACCATGATTATTTATAATCCTGCAACAGGTGGCCATATCCATTTCTTGACTTGTCATCTTCATATGCTCCACTTTGGTATGTACACCGACAACAAGACAAATTCTACTCCAAGTTCTAATCAAACAACAAATTATATTGATTATTTTTAGTATGTACATAACCATATTTTTCTCTATCTGAAATGGGATTTGCAGGTACTTGTCGGTAGGGGTGATACATATCCCATGCTATGGTGTTTTTGCTCTGTTAATTAAGTTGAAACACGCTCTCTTGTCAAGGACGTTTCCTGATTCTTATCAGTGTGTGAGGTAACCTGGGTTTCGGGAACTTCTCAGAGCCAAGCAAAGTTTGAAAGACCTGAAGAAAATGAGAAAATTTTCAGTAGAAGAGAAAGTTACAGAATAGAAGACCAATAATAATAATAAAGATCAGATAATATTAACATTAATTACACCAAAGACTACTAATTAAATTCTTGCCAACATTTCACAGAAGTACCACCCGGTATTCTGTATAGTAAGTTTTGGAGAATTCAAAAATTCTGAATCAAGAAAGCAGCATAATTGCTGTGATTCTATGGCATGATGGATGATTGGCATATTTTAAGAAGTTTATAGAGATTATTTATTGTCAAAATTCCTGGATTTATTATTATTATTATTGTTGGTAATTTTTCCTTTCTCTTGTCCATCAAGCTGCAAGCTAGAATTTGTTTTTTAAATAACTTGCTCTGAATTTCTGCATAATTTTATATCAATGATTGAATTGCAAAGGTACAATCCAAATTCAAAGCAAACATCATGGGCCATCTTCCTGCATAAATCTGCCTCAAGAGGGCCATAACATATCCAAAATAAATAAACAAATAAAGAACAAATCAAACATGGCAGAGAACAACAGTATCTTTTCACTTTAATGATCACTAAATGATATTCCGGTGCTTTTGAATGGTCACCACCGAATACTCTCCTTTCTTTTTATCGCATGGGAAGGCAAGATGGTATTTTATCTGCCATATGTGTTAAAAAATTGTGAAAACTTTGGCAATAACACAGAATGGAACATTTGTAACAGGGAGATTCACTCGAAATGACATATTCTGTTATCGTCCACAAGCGCAAAGAAGTATTCTGCAATGAACAGGAATGGTTATGTGTGATTGAGAATGAGAGAATCTAAAGATCTACTGATCTTGTTCATATTACATAATAGTAATTCAGTATCTGTGGCAAAAATGCAGTTTTATTGAATACTTGAGAAGAAAATTAAGTAAACGAGATCATTGCGTAGAGAGAAACAGAGATGCAACACGCTGCTTTTCATATATGCTACAAGGAATAACCCCAATCAACCCCAAATCGGCTGCAAGTCTCAACAGTATAGGCCACTTTCACTTGTTGCCGTACATAACCCAAAAGGTGCAACAAATGAGCGCGCCTTGACAGATCAAACTAAAATACAGATAATACATTACATTTACAGATGATTACAACGAAGTGCTTGGCAAAGAACCCATTAAAATAACATTGCTGCTGTTTCTATGCTCTGTTTTTTCAGGTTTTGCCATTGAAAATAAGCCAGAGAGGAGTCCTATGGACGGTCCAGAACCACCTCTATTTCCCGGTAAGGCTAGTGCTCCATTTGCCTCACCACTAGCATTATGGCTGACACTTTCGGAGGAATTCACAGACTCGTCCACCCCTAGTTTTGTGCCACAAGGGCAGTATGTTATATTTCTAAAGCAATGCTTATGGAATACTGCTTCACAAGATTTACACTTTTCAACCTCACCTTCCTGTTGATTATTTTAAACCATCAGACTATAAAAACAATAAGCAGCCAATATAATCAAGTGCAATATAAGAATTATGAGCTTTCTCAGAAAAAAAATGCAAAATAACAATCTTTACCGTCACTTGTAAACAGAACTATCAAGTGGGAACCTCAATATTACAGTCATGGTATGTATATGTAATGTTCATGCAAAATGGCCAGCGCTAGCCACTATGAACTTAAAAAAGATATAACAGGTTAAGTGATTGTGTGGTGTCCTTATAGTGTGGACAGAGGCAACTTGAAAGCAGTTGATTGGATGGTGGCTGTTGTATAAATACTAACCTGAAAAGGAAAAATGAGAGACGATGGGTCATCGCAAGCTAGTCGAGCACCGCAGGGTACTCCCACATCACAGCATATGAGGCATTGCTCTGTAATATGTTCCAGGATTTTCCTTGAAACATTTTCCACCATCACAGGTAATGCTGCCATAAAAGTTAAATACTGCTTCAGTCAAGATAAATTCAATCTAATATGAAATAAATTTTTTAAAAGTTTGAATCCAATGTGGCAGATTCAGAAAAAGGGAACCATCATAGACATAGCAGAAACTGGTACCCACTAAAACTAAGCAAGGCCATGGCTTGTGTCACAGCCCCATTGAACCCAGAAGCTTTCAGTTTTCTAGAGGCAAATATTAAAACTTAGGATGAAGAGTCCAATTATAGGGAACTATGGCTTGAATCATTTTCATCTTCCAGAAATTTCTATTATACTTTCATCAATATAAATTCACTTGTCTCCGTAAACAGTCTTCCAAAAATAGGTGTATTTGCTGATCTCGCAGAAACAGGGTGCAGCCAGCACTAAAAGGCTGCCCTCTTCTAAGCTAGGTCAATCAGCTGACCAGAAAAGCAAACTAATTTCAAAAACAAAATTTGTTTCACATGAAAGTTAACATGACCCTTAATTCTTAAAGAAATATCCTTGCACTAACGCACAAATTAAAAGTTGTTGATTACAGCAAACCTGCAAATGGTCCTTTGGAAAGGTCAATGAGGTCTCTAAGTGCAAAAAAATCATTGCTTTCAAGAAGATATCTTCGAGATCCAAGTCCTTTGTCAATGGCTCTATGAAACGGGCAGCGAACATATGGAAGCATATTTCCAAGTTTCTTCCTTACTCCCATCACATGGTGTAGAGCTGGGACCTTCAAGTATAGGAAAGGATTAACCGCACTGACACAAAGCATAGGCTGCAAGATTAAAAAAAAAATCCTCATTAAAGATATTGAAAATGGCCTCAAATAAGAATTAAGTGAACCTTTTAAACCTGAATTTAGAATATATGAAGTAGTGAAGTAAAAACACAAGCATTCCACCTCGGAAAATATAGAACTGCATGACTTGTCCTGGTTGGTAAAAAAAGAAATTTCCAAAAGAATCCACATAATAACCAAGAATAACAAACTACAGATTCCATAGTCTACCTGGTCATATACAGAATCCAAATATGATTTAGCCAATCGGGAAATTGGATATTGTGTGAAGTCCCAATGATGCAATACTCTTGCTGGCAATACTGCAGTCTCATTTGTATGGCAGGACGAACAGAACAACTGACCAGTATATTCACAGAGTCTAGGCTTGCCCCAACCAAAGGTCTGTATGAAGTCCCAAATTAGAGTCATTCCATCATCAAAATTTTTGTGGCATCCAGCACAAGTATAGTGTTGAGCTTCTAGCATCTGTTTCATAGATTTGTGTGGTCTGATTTCAACAACAAGTGATATGGTCTTCCCTAAAACGGAAATGTTTACAGCATCTGCCCCTCTAGTAAATGATGTAGACCTAGACAACAGTGTATTTGATGCAGGGGAACTAGACAATGACTCCTGTGGAGATAAGAACACCATCAAAGCATTTGGGGGGCTGGAAAAATAACTGGATTGGAGAATAGATTGTAAACACTCTTGAATGAGAACACTTCTGTGAGCAACAACGTCTGGAGATGCATTCCCAAAAAACGTTCGAGATTCCTGTTCTACAGATGACCAAGGAGAAGGAAGAGTCCAGCCTCGGTCAGCAAATAAGGATTTCAAGCGACGGTAAAGAGTATAGAAATCACGATATCTTTGTTCAACCTCCCACCAATCCTTTCCGCTCCACACTCTTATTTTATAAACGGTGTATTCCTTCACTCCAACCAATCTTTCACTAAGTGAGACATCGCCTTTCTTTTGCTTTGCACCTACCACTTCAACGCCATCAATTCTGAGAGGGAGTGGAGCCAGTGGGTAAGCATCATCTGTACCAGAAGTGGAAGCAGTCAAACCGCCATCTCTTAGAGGCACAGATGACTGTGATTGAGAAGTCTGATTGCCCAGAGAGAACCTTGCCCTGGGAGAGTCACTGTAGTCAAGTAAAATCTCTTCCATTTCATAAACAACCTCATCATAGTAATTGTCAAGCTCAAGCTTCCCTCTCTGCAAAATATTGTGGTATAAAATTTAAGAAAAGAAGCAGCTTGACCCACAGCTTAAAAGATCCAGACATAGATACATGCCAAGTGAAAATATAAGGCTATGCTTAAACATGGATGGATCATGATTAAATATGCAGTTTTAACTGCCACGTCAACCAGCAAGTTATCCTCAGCATCTTGCACTGGATTTTGGCTTTGGTTTGGTCTTTCCAATTATCGGTTTCAATATCAACCAAATGCAGTTTATCTAAGTAACAAGGATCTGAAGCATTTACAAATTACCCCTTCTCACCCAAAATGATTCTTCTCGAGGACTTGAAAAAAATTATAAGAGTAACAACCTAAAATTATATATTGACAAATGCTACTTCGTCTTATAATTTATTAACATAAAAAGATATAAACACTAACACTAAGAAACCGTGAAGTGAAAAAAATAAAAAATAAAAAATAAAAACATAAACAAGAAATTGTTAGCGCAATGGTCATGACTAACCTTGGTCAAAGCAGGACGTTCTTCAATGAGGTCTGCTGAGGTGTGCGAATTCTTTGATACATTTGTGATATTCCCAGCTGTTGATGTGGATAATTTTGATTCACGATCTTCAAAAAGTTCTGCATTTGACATTTCTGGAAATCCAGTTGACTCTGCACCAAGTTGGTCAATTGACAAATCAGCTAGGGGGTCAAATTGTGTGGTAAAATACCCAAGTTGTTGATCCCCTAAAACTCCACAGTCAGCAGTGCTGACTTCCTTGTTATTCATCACATCATGATGCTTCCTTTCGATTCCAGAATCAATAATCTCCAAGCCTACTTTCAAGGGAGCTATTTCTACCAATGGGTTATGTTCCACATCAAAGAAATCACCAACCGAACTATTTTTATTATTATGCATAGTCGAGTCATGAGCACCTTGGACTTGATTGCTGCCAGCAGAAACATCTCTGATGTATTGATCTGATCCAGAAAACTCTGGCAAACTTCGTGGAGTCAGAGAAGAAGTTTTGGTACTTTCTTTCAATAAATTATTGTCCTCGAGTGGATTACAAGTGACAGAAAAATCTCTCACATCTTGAAGTGCCCCCGAAAACCTTTGTGAACTGGTCGGGGTTGGGGAAACACTTTTGGTATTTTCTGCCAATAATGCTGCACCTTGAACTTGATAACTGGCTAGAGGAATATCATTCTCTTCTTCCAAATGCTCCTGCTCGCCAGAATATGGAACTCCATCAGGGGTCACGGTAGTTTGATTAGTGTTTTCTTCACATTCATCACCACCTTCAGCTAATTTGCTGACTATAGCTGCGGCTATCACATCATATCCTTGATCTCTCTGACCATCACTTGTAAACACAACTGGTCTGCTAGAAGTGAAACCTATAGGATTCTTTTGACTTTCAAGATTTATTTCACTCCTCTCCTGAAATTTCTCTAAAGTAAGAGAAGATAGAGTACTTTCTCCTACTTCTTGCTCAAAATCATCCCAATCTTTCAAACCAAATGCTACATGTGAGTTGATGAGTAATGGATTTTCATTCTCCTCTTTTGCGTCCCGAAGATATTCCACATTCCTTGGATAATACGAACCACCATTTTGCTCCTCATCACTACCATAGTCATACATTGAATCCTCACCTTCTGAGTGCTCGTATCTCGATGAAGTACCAGCTTCCTCCCCAGCCATCTCCCTTCCATCGCCAGTCAAGATCTTTTCACCATCTTCACCGTTACCACCAATATCTCCAATCAACACATTCTCAACACTGCCTACCAATCCAATTTTATCATTATTCACCATTTCAATACTATTCGTTTGCATATCCTCTGCATCATTTATCCCCTCACTATTATTATCATCACAATATAACCCACTAAACCCACTATCTATTTTCACATCCTCATCATTCCTCCCTTGGCGAAATTCAAGTCTGCGCTCAACGAAAGAGGAAAGTTTTTGGTTACCACCCAAACCCTTTGGAGACCCGAACTCGGAATCTAAATAATCGTTCAATGATGCACCATACGAGCTACGCACACGAGGTGTGACCATCACCGAATTCGCGCTAGAATAACGCTCGAACTCTGACTCTCCGCATGAAGAATACTGTGACAATGATGCAGGTGACGCATCACCACCGTCCGATTTCAGCGGGAATGAATCAAACGGGTCCGGAGAGGCGACTTCGGAGACGTTCTCGCCAGTCCCCTCTCCATTATTCATTGGACACTCACAAGAATCAAATTAAAAAAAAAATATCGAAATCAATCAGGGTGTTGAAAATAGAACAGGAATTGATGGCTACGATCGACTGAAAATATAAATAGCAATTACCCCACTTGAAAAACGCCGGATTGAGTACCGAACGGAGGAAAACTTGGGAGGCTCCAACTGGGCGACAGAACTGACCAATTACCGCTCCCGACAGAGACTTAGAGAGGGGAAATTCTTGAAAGTGGTGCAAGAATTTAGAATATGTTTTCTCTTTGCCTTCGAACTAGGGGTGGGAAAAGAACACGGGATGGGATGCTCTTGCCTAGCATTGATGTCTGAAATGGATTTGTTTGGATGTTCGATCATGTCACTGAGGACTTGAAAGTACGATAAATTGTTTGCATATTGAAATTGAACTTCTATTTTTTATTTATTTTTATTTTTATTTTGCTGTATATGGTACAAATAAAAATATTTTATCACTTAATAAGGGAAATACAAAAGTTTACGATACACGCGCCACTGGCGCGAATGTATTAGAGGTATACGTATCTGGTTTTTTTCGGTTTTCTTTTTCCGGAAACAAAGTGAAGAGTTTCTTGACCCGGACGCATTGCACTGTCTAAAGTCGACGGAGCCACCGGCATGGCTGGCTCCGAGGGCGGACCTATCCGAAACAGTGCGTACAGCCTCAAAACAGCTCTTCTCGTACCTCAGAACTTACAGTCGTAAATCACCGTTGGATCGACTGTTGATCGAAGGATTCGACGCAGAGCAGATTTGGCAGCAAATTGACGTGCAGTCACAGCGTTGGCTGTCCAGCCTTACGCGGGAAGTTAAAAAATTCGACAAGTGGCCGGAGGAAATTGGGAAGATTAAGGAGGCTATGGAAGGTGAGAAGGAGGTTCTGGAAAGTGAAAGGAAGGTTCTTGAAGTGGAAAATGATGAATTTGATAAGGAATTGGATGATGGGTTTGGGGATGATGATGAAGTTGAAAAGGAGGAGGGAAAGCAAGAGGAACGAACCGAGAGCGAAGAGGAAGAAAATGGTGAGAAAGAGCAGGGAGGAGGAGGAGGATGGACAGAGGATGAGTTTTTGAAGATAAATGAATTGCAGGAGTATTTAGAAGAGGTTGAGGCCAGGGAATATGGGTTGAAGAAGGATACTAAAAATAATAAAAAGAAAGGAGGGAGAAAGGTTTTGGACGATGAAGACGAGGATGAAGATGAAGGTGAAGAAGACGAAAATGAGGATGAAGAAGATGACGAGGAGGTAAAGTTTCTTTCCTTTTAGGAAAGTTATTATTTTTAGTTGAGTTGTTGAGTTTATCGTTTGGATGCTTTAATGGAGATGCAGAATTGAAATAATTTGATTTGGATACTTGCAATAATATAATGTACCGTTTGTTTGAGCGCTTTACTTGAACAATGTCTTGGTAAGTTTTTAATGGAATCTAGGCATGATTCACCATGTAACATTGGTTCACAACTTTGACTTGGAACCATCACATCGTCTAAGTCATTAGTTGTTTTAAATTTTTTTTAATTCTTCCCATAGCCTTTGTTTTTCTAAGAGCTGCGGTCTTGGAGCTAGGTGTTTTTGATGATGAGGACGAAGATGAAGACATACAGAAATTGGAAAATGCTAGGTATTTTTGTATTCTTATCTTTAAAATAAACAAAAAATGAAATTGTGTAGTGATACTTAATAGTTTTTTTTTTTGTCCATTGCAAAAAAATTAATTAATTAATTAAAAATTGTTTTTTGTTGTGAAAATTGGTGATTTTAGAAGCTAAAGTTTTGCATTTTCTTTCTCGACCTTCATAAATGCGTATCCAGTGTACCTGCCATAACTAGGGCACCACCCACATTGTTTATCCCTCTGCAATCCAAATCCAGTATTATTCTATAGCTAATGATACTAGTAGCATTGCAACATTTATGGTCTCATCCTTACCCTAACCATTATTTTATTTTACCTTCAGCAACAAAATTGCCTCTGCTATGTCACAATGCTGTTCATATAGTCTCTGCCACTGCCTCCCTTACCAGCATCTTTGTGAAAGCCAGCATTTTGCCGCCAATGCTAATCTATGACAGGAAAAATTTGACCAGTAAAAGCAATATATTTGTCTTAATATTGATAGAATTATCTATGTTTAGGTATGAAGACTTCTTTGGTTCCAAAATCAAAAAAGTTCCAAAGAAAAATATGCAATCAATTGAGGAGTCAGAAGAAGATGTGGGCTCAGGTGATGGGGAAGATTTGGGCTTGGACAATGAAGAAGATGATGATGAGGCTGTGGAAAATCAGGTACTGTTTTAATGTTTTATGCTGATTTAATTTTAACGTATTAAGGGCACTCAGATTAGAAATAAAATTTTATCCTCAATCAATAAATTTATTGATTGAAATAAACTCCTATTTTCCTTTTACAGAAAAATAATAATCTTTCCACATATGAAAACCAACTTAAGAAGCTTCAATCTGAAGTAGAGATGATGGAGAGAACAAATTTGGATGCTAAAACACTTGGACATTGCAGGGAGAGGTAACTTATTGTTTTGTCAATAGTTTCTTTTAGAATATACTACTGGCATTTTATTCATGTGTTTTGGATATAAATCAACTCCATGTAAGAATGGATGGGTTTTCTATGCTATGGTTTTTGATAACAGGTAACTGCTGCACAAAGGCCGAAAAATAGTGCGTTAGAAGTTGATTTAGATTTTCAGCACAATGTAAGGCCTGCCCCTGTAATTACTGAGGAGTTTACTGCATCACTCGAAGAAATGATTAAAAAGAGGATTGTTGAGGTGAACTTCATATTCTAGTGGATATAATTTGGATTTCAGTGTTCTGTCGATGGTTAATTCTTTACTTTTTCTTCTGACATTGAATTCAACTTTTTTTCTTGCTGTATTTGAAATCATGTCTAGTAGATGAGAACTGCTATATTGTGATACCTTGTTTTTTTTTTTTTTTTTCCTAAAGTCTGCTCTAAGGCTGTAAAGTTATTTTTCAAATGCCTATAAAATCTATTGCATGGAGCAACTATGGCTAATCGAATTGGATTGCAATAAGTTGGCAGATGTGATGACAATCATGACATTCCCATTATTTTCTCAGTATTGGTACCAGTAAATTCTTATTGCTGATACATCTATAATTCTTGGATCCAAAGCTTTATATTATAACAGTTTTTGTGATTGCTAGTGCTGACAAGAGGCAATAATTGTCCACTCTGATATATTATAACAGTTATAATTGTCCACTCTGTTATAATAACTGTTATATTATAACAGTTTGTCTGTCTGAATTTCATTATGGGCAGAATGATACCATTTACAGAAGCTTTTTTTTGGGTCCCTTCCAGTGTCTTTACATATTATGTCGTGTGTGTATTGTATTTTATACACCAATGTAGAACTCCAGAAGCTAAATATGAGAATGTTCTATTTATTTTCTGGGTGATCCATGAT
The DNA here is from genome assembly GCA_032401905.1 of Swietenia macrophylla. Lineage (NCBI taxonomy): Eukaryota > Viridiplantae > Streptophyta > Magnoliopsida > Sapindales > Meliaceae > Swietenia > Swietenia macrophylla. Next base: position 7,213,812 of record CP135567.1, on the reverse strand, counting down.
TTACATACATTTTTTTGGGTCTAGGAGTTATCATATTTTCAGTTTCGTTGGTTAAATTATAGAAATAATCATTTTGAAAGCTGCATACTTAATATTCATTTGGAATGGTGTTTACTTCTTTTGACATCGTTCTATTGTCTTGAAATATCCATGGTGGATCTTCTGTGGTGAAACAAATTGCTTTTGTTATTTCCTTCCCTTCTGCAATGTGCATTGGTTCTTTTACGCCATAGCTATAATTGATCATTGGTGATTTGTTTGAATTCCCTCTTTCTGAACTCTTAACAAGCAATAGTCTTGCTATGATTTCTTTTAGGGGCAATTTGATGATGTTCAAAAGATGCCTAGTTTACCCTCTAAAGCGCCAAGAGATTTGAAAGAATTGATAAGCACTTCCCTTTAAAGTAGGTAGCTTGAGAGATTTTAATCTCTATCTAATATTTTTTATGATGAAAAGTAACATGTCAACCTGCTTTTTTTTAACCCCCAATTTGCAGGATGAGAATAAGAGCAAAAAAGGTCTTGCCGAAGTTTATGAGGTTTGTATCGTACATTGACCAGCACGAATTGTTGAACTCTGCTGCATTTTCCATCTCTTTTAGATTTTCATGCTCTGAAGACTGGATGTGTATGTTTTGACAAGAACTGACTGGACAATTATTCATATATTTATTGCAGGAAGAATATGTTCAGAAGATAAATCCAGCTGCTGCCCCATAGTCTTTCTCAGATGAACAAAAGAAAGAGGCGCATTTTAAATTGTTCTGTTCTGTTATCTTCTCACTGTTGCTTAGTTATTGTCTTTGTTTCTGATCTTGTTATATCTTTTCTGTCATTGTAAGTCATGTAGGCAATATTCATTTACTAGGACTTGATAACATCTAATTACAGAGTCCTTTCCTGCATGTCCTTCGATTCATCTAATCTCTTAATGTCTTTTTTCCTAGGCAAGCACACTGTTCAAGAAATTGTGCTTGAAGTTGGATGCTCTTTCTCATTTCCACTTCACTCCAAAACCAGTAAGTTTTTCGGTCATTATTATAAAGAAATAGTGTTTACAGGCAGGATATGCATTGGAAGGTTATTTGTTTATTAATCTGTAATGTCTTTACTTGGTTAGGTCATAGAGGACATGTCCATACAAGCGAATGTCCCTGCTCGTGCCATGGAAGAGGTAAAGGGGTATTCTTTTTAATTTTTAAGTTATGATTTTCTTGTTACTTAACCGTATTACTAATATGCATGATATGTCTTCCGTGGGTAGATTGCACCTATTGCAGTTTCAGATGCTGCTATGCTGGCTCCTGAGGAAAGTCTTTGCCGGCAAAGGTGATGATGTAAAAGAAGAAGCAGAACTTACACAGGCACAGAGGAAGAGGAGGAGAGCTAACAAGAAAAGGAAATTTAAAGGTAAGCTTGGGTAAAACAAATTGGAAATGCTTTATTAACCTGGCCTTTTCTTTTTTTGTTTTATCTCAATTAAGTGTTATGTTAAATTATTCATCCACGTCTCTTGTCAACTGTTAATTGTTGGGCAACATGATTTCAGCTGCAGCAACAAAAAGGATGACTGCAAAGGAGGCACGAGACAACACATTACTAAATCACAGTGATGGTGACTATTCTATCTTCCCTGAACCAGTGAAGTAGTGTTCTGGAAATTCCATCAAATGTATGCTGCTCACCATGAACTCTTTTCTAATTATGCAGGCAAGGAAGAGTAATGAATACTTCTAAAATATGGGGAGCTCCCCGAAACTCCCAACTTTCAAATTTAGGATTGCAGAAGGGAGAAGAAAGAGTGGAAAAAAAAAATGATATGTATATCCGAAGATTATGAGTGTACTAGATGCTCTTTCCAAGTTTGGATGGAGCTGTGGGAAAATACTAAACAAATGGAACAACTGAAGAATAACTTAAAAGCAAAGCTAGGAATAGAGCCAGCTACCATCGTTATTCCGCGCTAATTTAGGCTTAAGGAAAAAATTTTGGTAGGTAATATGTTGTACCCGTGATGGATGATAATCAACTTAAAAAATAGATCATTGTTTTATTATTCTTTCAATCAGATCATTTGTTGTTCTCTACTAGTGCGTTTTGTTGCAAGTTTACTCTGTACCGTGACTCTTTTAAGAATTAAAAAGAGTTGGATTCAGAGAATGTAGATGTCTGTTTTTGACTTCAGGACTTAATGGCTTGTATAGAATGAGTTTGCCGGAATCCAAATTGACGAAGTATTTGCTATGTTCATCAACCGACTTGCCGGACCCATAGATGAGAAATAAACGACCTGTTGTCTGTGTTGACACTACAACTCGTTTGTTGATTAACAAACACATAAAAGATCACAGATATTAAAATATGTTATTTCCTTAAAATAAATTCTTACCTGTAAGAAAAACTCCAAAGCAAATAAAAATTATTGAAAACTTTTAGACCAAAACCTTGAAACTCTCTAGTATAACACAATATTCAAATGCTATTCCCCAATACTAAAGACCAGCACAATAGCAGATGATTGACAAAAGCTTCAAATCCTGTTTTGAGAAACCCCCTTCTGCTTCCTACTCCTTGTTCTCTTTTCATCAAAATTGGAGAGGTTCTGGGGTTCCTATTTACTCAAGTGTTCTTCAAGCCTATCGATTGCGGCACCAACACCACTCTTTGCTTCCCCTCCTCGACCATCAGCAGCCATATTTCCTTCATTTGCTTTCTCTACAAGCTTCAGGTGCAGCCAACCTGACATTAGATGCACTTTGTATATATCAAGGTCATCACTGCACATTATAGTATTCACACAACTATGAATGTCCTTTCTACATTGCCCAAGTAGTCAATTATACTCAGGCAGCAGATCTACTACAATGCTCTACAAACTGGCTGGAGCCAGTTTGGATCCACTAGAAGAAAAAGTTTAACCACCATTCCTTAAAATTACTCCAACATACAAAAGTAGCCCTCTAACAAATAGCTGTTTCTGTTTAGTTTGTTCATAGTCAGGTGTCCTATATTTCAGGAGTCACAGCATCAGTTAACATCTACTAACTTTTCACATTCAAGGGCAAAGTTGTTAGGCCACCAATTTATATCCTACTTATGTAACACATGACAGACTCATCCAATTCCCTTCAAAAAATGAACTGACTACCATTTATCACTTGCTGCTATCACTAATTCCAAAAGAAAAATAGATGCATTTTAGTGATGTTATGACCAATTTTCACTACTTAAAAACTTTCATTTAACAAAATGTATAGATGAATGGAAATCTTATTAAGGACAGGGCAAGATGCATGATTTCATCTAGCAAGAATGTTAAGAACTTAAGCTACCCTATGCAGAATTCGAGTACAAAAATGTTTTTTTCATTTTTGGTATGAAGTAAAAAATGTGGATAAATCATCTAAAAGAAAAAATTTTATGGAGTCAGTACTCACGAATAACCCTACAATGATACCAGCACTTAGTATATTACAATAAACGGCGACCCTCATAAAGCTGAATCCCATTAACAATCATTTATCTCTGACCATCAATTCATGAAATAATTTCTAGTAGTAACGTTTTCATGATCATCAACCAAGAGAGCAATAGTTCCCAAGACTGTGTTTGATGTCAGAATATGCCATTTTTACAAGTTCAACGTGCACAAACAACATTTCAAAATATAAGGTGTTAGTATATTATGGCATTACCAAGAGGGAAACCAAGTGCTGCTCCTAGTACTGATCCAAGCACCACATTCCTTGCACGCCAGGCAATTGATCCTGGCACTGACATGCAGCAAAATGAAAATCAAAAAGTTAATTATAGAGAAGGCTGAAATTCATCATTTCTGTTTCCGACTCTCAATGCTTTAAACATCAACTTACAAAGAAACAGTGTCAAATATTGTGGTTGTAACTTGACCAAATAGGAATGGACAGTGAAAGGGACTCAGCTGGATTATATAAAAGAAAGTCAAACAATCTATGACCAAACTTATAGTGTGCAAGAGATATGGCACTTACTAATTAATCCAAATGTAGCAGCAGTGGCTGAACCAGCTCCAACTACATTGAAAACATCATGCACACCCCTTTTCTCAGCAAGCAAATTTTGTAAACCGTAAAATGCAGCAGTGAACATTCCAAGGCGCACTCCACCAACTATTGAGCCACGAGTTACTCGGATAAACCTTTTTTCCATTGCGTCTCTCATTATACGATACTGTTCACGCTTGTCTGGCGTGCTCCCCAGCTTCAACATCACTTCTGCATCTTTGCTCTGCAAAAAAAATGCAGCAAACATCTCATTAACATAATAAATTTCAGCTGAAATACAGCTAGTTCAATTTACAAACTTTCTATTTGAATAACTGTAGTGACTTATATAGACAGTCAACAAATTCCCAGCAGTAAATAGATGTCAATTCATGGCACAAGAACAGAATTGGAGGGTTGACGACAACTAAACCTCATATAAGGTGCTAAAACTTTCCCATGAAATGTCGCATTACATGTAAAATTATAATCCCTGAACCAAAACCGTTGCTTTGTAAGCACTCAAACTCAAAATCAAGTCATCGTATTTAACCATTACACTCCATGCACCTGAGTCCAAGCTAGATTTTTTAACCCACCAAAAAACTTCAAATTTCAAAATATAAATCCAACAATCAGAACAGCAGAAGGAAACAAAATAGAAAAGCAAGAAAAAGACATTTTAAAAAATAGAAGCTTACAACTGAAGCAGCTGCCTCCTTGCTGCCTCCATAAAACATCCCTGCAAACACGCCTACTACAGTTGCCGTTCCCCAGTTTGCTGTTCCTGCCAGTCTTTGACTATCCTAATTTTTATCCCCAAATTACTTTCTAGTTGAATAGCTGTAACCAATTAAAATTCACTAAAATAAAGAAAATAATAAAAAGATAGTTACATTCGAGACTGATTCTTCGGACTGTTCGGCAGCTTCCATATTTGTAAATTGAAACGGTAACGCAGACGTATGTCAAAATGACGAATTTGATCAATCAGAGTCACAAATGTTTTCCAGCGGTTTCTCGGCAACCAATCAGAATTTGATCGAGGCGGTGACGGTGAGACCGAAATGGCCCTCGCTTCATTCTGTTAGTGTGGTGTCGAAATGACAAACTTGCCCTATCTTTTTTCCTATTTATGAGTCAACCAATTTAGCTTTTGTATACTTCATATAATATTATATTTAAAAAATTATAAAAATAACCTTATTTTAATCCTTTATATTTATAATTAATTTTAAAAAAATTTTATTAAAATAACTAATTTTAATAATTTTATTCTTGTAAATAAATTATATTAATAAATTTATCTTTAAATTAATCTTGACGTTTTTACTTCTCTTCACCTTACTTCATTTTTCTTTATTTTCTTCTTCATCTCTAAAGATAAATACGTACAAGTTAAAAAATAAACTATAACAACAGTAACAATAAAAGATATTAATATTACTTAAATTGTTAATTTTTATTTTTTAATAAATTTAAAAATTATTATATTTGTATTAATTTATAATTAATTATATGATAATGATAAAAAATAATATTTAAAATATATAAATATTATAAAATATATGTATAAATGGTTAAAATAATTGATAAATAAGAAAATTTTGAATGATTTGAACGTAAAAATTTGGCTGAAAAATGCAAAAATCAAAGGAAAAAGAAGCAGACTGTCGAGCGTGTGAACTAGGGCTTGATTGACCCTGGGTTCACGCGCAAGAGCGTGTGCATAAATTGCTTTTAGCGTGTGAAACCAGGGCTGACGTAACCCTGGTGACACGCTCACTGGCGCGTACAGCAAATTCTGCATGCGCCCTGCACGTTAGCCCAGGGCCACGTCAGCCTAGTTCACGCGCCCAACAATTTTTTCCTTTTTTTTATAATTTCTTTATTTTTTTAATTATTATTAATTAATTATATTATTTAATGATTTAAATGTATGATTTTTTTATATTATAATTATCTAAAAAAATTTTAAATAATTAAAATAAAAAATAATACTTAAAAAATTAATGTTAATATTTTAGCACATTTTCTAAAGTTAATGTCAAATTTTTAGAACATTAATTTTTTAATTTAATTATTTATATTTAATAGGATATTGTTTGAAAATATAAATAATTAATAATTAAAATTTATAATTAATAATCTATTATTTAAAAATGATGATAAATAACTAAAATTTAATATTTTTAGGCCATAATTATTATTTAATTAAATATTAATTACATTTAAATTTAAATTATTATTAATTTATTTATTAATTTTTTATTTTTAATTTAGTTAAATAATTAAATTAAAAATAATATTTAAATTACTCAATCTTGTATATTCTTTTAGGGCATTAATTTTTTAATTTAATTATTTATATTTAATTAGATATTATTTAAAAATATAAATAGTAAGTAATTAAAATTTATAATTAATAGTATATTATTTGAAAATGATGATAAATAACTAAAATTTAATATTTTTTAGGTCATAGTTATCATTTAATTAAATATTAATTATATTTAAATTATTATTAATTTTTTTGTAAATTTTTTTAATTTAGTTAAATAATTGAATTATAAATTAGTTAAAATAATATTTAAATTACTCAATTTTATATATTCTTTTAAGACATTAACTTTTTAATTTAATTATTTATATTTAATTGGATATTATTTGAGAATATAAATAGTAAATAATCAAAATTTATATTTAATAATATATTATTAAAAAATAATAATACATAGTTAAAATTTTATATTTTTTAAGTTATAGTAATTATCTAATTAAATATTAATTATATTTAAATTATTATTACTTTTTTATAATTTTTTTTAATTTAGTTAAGTAATTGAATTAGATGCAGGGTCATATGTCTTAATATTTTTTTATTATTTGTCTTATTTTGATATTTTATTTTGAATTTAGTTAAATTATAAATTCTTATCTTTATTGATAGAATCTACGTATAATGATGTCGAAATAAAATAAAATTTAATTATTTTATTATTACATACATATATATATATATAACATATTTAAAGTAAATTACAATTTTAAAAGAATTAGTCTAAAAAAAGAATATCATCAAATAATGATTTGAGAGTTTTTTATTTTTTTTGTAGGAAAATATCTAATAATTTAATATATATTTACCTATTTTTCATAAGTGCTTTCACTGTCAATTGTACACCATTTTCTAACACTCCTTTTGAAATAAAATAAAGATCATAGAGATATTTTTGAACTGTAAGAATTTTTTTTTTTTAATTTCTCAACTTCGAGCCTTTCTTTTCTTATTGTATTTCTTTTGGTAAATTTGCTTATTTCTTATTGTATTTCAACGAAATAGGTGAAACCAGTAAAGTAAAACTAGATCAGTGTAGGTTGTATTGTTAGAATATTATAAAAAAATTATTCTTATTCAATTAAATACATACATTATATTTGATGTAATTGATATTATATAACAGTAGTTAGGATTTCATGTGAAATATTGAAAGTGTTGTAAAATTTTAATATTTGCAGGTTTTTTTTATTGATATTGTTAATATATGGTGGAGACTCTGCCAGAATGTGCATGACCTTATTTTTTTATTTTTAAATTATTTCATTAAACTTTAATTTACAAACCCTAATTTTAAAGGTATAACAAGAATTTCTACATCAACAGTAGACAAAGCAGTGTAAGTTACTCTAACATCATTAATAATTATTTGCTCCGTAATGACGTAAAGCGAATTAAAATATTTAAACCCTATCAGCACAATACTGTACATAAAGTCAGAGACATTGTAATTATCATCAACATCTACATATACAATAGATCTCATTTTACTGTATATAAAATTCGTTTTCAATTGAATGCTAAGTTCTGTTGGATTAATTTGAGTATAATCATATATCATGGTTAATAATTTATAATACTTAATATCTTTTGGAATAAATATGAGTCAGACCCTTTTATCACGATATTTTTCTTAACCATCAGGTAATATAACTCATAATCCTCCATGACGAACACTAACAAGCAAATTATCAACCATATATCTAAAATATGTCAAAATATCTATATTTAAATATCTAAATATTTGAACATTGACTATTTTTATAATATAATATATTAAATAAATACATAAAATATATTAAATAAATTTATAAAAAAATAAATTCTTAATTTAATAAAAAATAAATTATAAAACAAAAATTTCATTGTGTGTGTGTGTGTGTGTGTGTGATACTCTAGTGTGACACACTAGAACACATATATTTTAAATAAATATTTAAATATATCTAATGAATATTGAATATTTTTTAAATATAAAAAATAAAATAATATTTTAAAAATAAATTAAATAAAAAATATATTAAACAAATTTGTAAGATAAATGAATAAATTCTTAATTCAATGAAAAATAAATAATAAACAAAAATTTCATCAAATATATTTAAAATAATTATTTTTAAAATACAAAAAAAATACAATAATAAATTTTTGAAAAATAAATCAATACATAAAAATATATTAAAAATTAGAAAGAAAATATAATAAATTATTAAGTCAATATAAATAAAAATTATAAAATAAAAATTTTATAAATTATATTTAACATAATTTTAATATATATATATATATATATATAAAATTATATTTGTTCACGTATATTACTATAAAAATAAAGAGGTACAACATTCTAAATAGACCAATTCAAGGTGTAAATAATATTTTGGGTCAGTCAATCTAGAGTAAAATTAAATAGTTAAAGTTTAAAGGTAAAATTATTTAAAATAATTATTTTGATAAAAATGTGTTAAGATGGATTAAAAATATTAATTACAGTTGAAATGAAATTATTTTAAAAAAATTTTCGGTATATAACCCCTGACCTTTTATTAATACGACGAAAACCTCGTTCATTTAAGATTTCTTCAGTGACCTCTTTTTGCAGTTGTAGGATTTTTCTCACTCAAGGGCAGTCCCTCAAATCATTCAAAGCAAAGGACCACCCTCTTCACTTCCTCTCCCTTCTCTTCCTTTCCTTCCAATTTCCCCTTCATCTCGACTTACAGCCATGTCTACACTCTTCTCGTCCGTCCTCACATTCATTTTATCAGTGTTAGTTCCGCTAAGTTTGGACGATGTTCACATCAATAAATGCAGATGACACCGCGGCAATATAACCACCGACCACTCATTTGCACTAGGGCAAGGCTGCGGCCATCGTACAGTGTGTTGGAAATAGACGCAGTGAACAACACTACATGATCCTCATTTTTAAACGGACAAGTATTTTATTTATTTACTTTTAATTTAAATAAAATATTTGTTGGTTTAAAAATAAAAAAAAAAAAATAAAATAAAATATTTCCGTCCGGATTCTGGATTGACAAGAAAAGACATGATCCTCATTTTTTAAACCGACAAGTATTTTATTTATATATTTGTCGGTTTAAAAATAGAAAATAAAATAAAATAAAATATGTCCGTCCAGATTCTGGATTGACAAGAAAAGTCGTACGGATTTCACTTAATTTTCCCACGGTAACCGTAAATCCAAATGCAAAACGTACTGGGTTTTCACTGCAGTTACTTGAGTTTGTTATTTGTTTCCTATAAAAACCGACCGCCAGTCGAGTCTCCCTCTTCGCTTTTGTGAGACCTAACGCTCCGATTGAATAACGATGGCAGGAACAACAGCAGTGGGAGGATGGTCAAACTGCTCTTTAGTTTCTTACTCCTCATTTAATCACATCCGTTGTCGGCCCTGGACTTCGTTTCTCGATACAGGAAAGTATAGGTTCAGCGTGCCTACCTACCAAAGAAACAGGGAATTAACTACTAGTGTTAATGTGGTAACTGCTCTGCCAAGTGTTCGCGAAAATTCAACTCCACAAACGACGTCATTTAGTGAGGTACGGCCTGGGCTTTTATTTTTGGTTCTTGAGGCCCTTCATAATTTTATTTTGTCGATTTTTTAAATATAATTTTAATTTTTTTTGGCAGTTGATTGAGTCTTTGATTGATCGGGTGGATTTATCGGAGTCGGAGGCTGAGGCGTCGCTGGATTTTTTGTTGAATGAAGTTGATGAGGCATTGATTAGTGCGTTTCTGGTATTGCTCAGAGCCAAAGGAGAGACTTATGAGGAGGTTAGAGTAGACCGGTTCACCTTCGTATGTTTTACCTAATGAAATCAATATCATACCATTTCAACAATTAATAGGACTGTAAGTTTAATAATTAGTGTTATGAATTGGATCTAGCGCGTCTTGTAAAACTTTTACTCCACATAAACATCATAACCAATCAATGCTTCTTCATGTCAAATCAAAATATAAAAACAATGGTAACTTGCCGTGAAGAAAGCAATAAAAAGTACTCCGCTTCTTAGCAGGTTGTTCTGCATTGTTTTTTGGAACGAATTAATCTATTTATGTAGAAAAAGAAAATAATCTCAAATTTTATGCTAATAGATTGTGGGATTGGCAAGGGCAATGATAAAGCATGCTAGGAAGGTAGAAGGGTTGGATGATGCAGTTGACATTGTGGGAACAGGAGGTGATGGTGCAAACACAGTGAACATATCAACCGGCGCTTCAATACTTGCTGCAGCTTGTGGTGCAAAGGTTGCCAAGGTGACAACTTTCTGCATCTAATTCTATAACTTTTCTGTCTACAATATTAGGTAATTATCTTATTATAAACATTAACTGGATCTGTTTGGTTGTTGCCTCACAGCAAGGGAATCGTTCTAGTTCTTCTGCATGTGGAAGTGCTGATGTGTTGGAAGCTTTGGGTGTAGTTATTGACTTGGACCCAGAGGTAGGTACAAGATGAATTAAGTTATTTATTCTTACATGTGCAGTTTTATCTTATGGTTATTCTTGAATGTGGTGTTAACTGCTTTGTGGCTCTTTATGGCGAGAGAAACACGTTTGAAATGCTGCAGAGAGTAGATTTATAAATTGAAAGCACCAAACTATTTGCACGGTACAAAAAAATTTTACACTAAGTTCTTTCAATCTAATTTCTGTATGTGCTAATTTTAATCATAGGACACTGCTACATTCATTTGCTTTTCTATCTTTTTGGTTTTCTTTCTATAATTTTTTGCAAGTTAAACATTCTTCTTCCTGTAGCCATTACTCAGAACTCAAATATGCAAAGAAAGTGATTGATGTCCCAACTTGCCACGTATTATGTGCTTCAACACTGACAGGAGCTATAATGATGCATTGGCACTATGGATTGCATCATTTTTTGGATTTAATAACCTTTGGCACTATGGATTCCACATATTATGTGCTTCAACACTGATAGGAGCTATAATGATGAATTGGCACTATGGATTGCATCATTTTTTGGATTTAATAACCATTCCTCTTCTCATCCAAGAGCTTAATGAATGTGAGGTTATTTTTGGGCGATACTTGGATCAAAACCTTTATTAGCCTAACTAATTTTCTTGTAGTTTCTTTATGGAGCTAATCTGGCTTTTCCTTGTAGGAGAGTTTCTCAACAGCACTCATAAACTATTAAGTTAGGTTGAAAATCAATCCATTAAGTTCTAGGTCCACTCAACCTACTGAATGTAACAAAAAGAAAAGAAATAAAAAATGATGATGATGATGATGTGTAATGCTCAACATTCAATTTTTCTTTTTCCTTGGATGCAGGGTGTAAGAAGGTGCGTGAATGAGGCAGGAATTGGTTTCATGATGTCACCAAAGTATCACCCTGCAATGAAGTTTGTCAGGCCAGTGAGGAAAAAGCTAAAAGTAAAAACTGTATTCAATATATTGGGCCCTATGTTAAATCCTGCACGGGTGCCATTCGCTGTGGTTGGCGTGTACAATGAAGACTTGGTAAGTGCCTGTATGGTGTACCGTAGCCACAGTAGAAATATTATTATCTCATAGGAAGATTTCTTAAAACTTCTACAACATTAATCAAAAGATTTATTGTTCATGGGCTTCTTTGAATCATTCGAACATGTTATCTTGTTGATCGCATTCATTTGTGACAACTGAAGTGCTCTCTGCTTGGTTGCATTAGCTTCTAAGAACATTAGCCAACATCATAATACTTTTGCACTGAAAGCATCAATAAAAGTAGCAACCGAATTGAAAATGCCTATAACATTCCTTTATTACTTCTCTCCAATTTCTAGAAAAAGTTTTAGGCAATCACGTTTAACTTTTTGGTAGTTTGAAATATATGATGATTATTGAAACTTCATGGCTCCAATTTTTTTCTTTATTTTTTCAATATCTGGGGCTGATGAAGGATACTATACTAGCAGTAAAACTGCTAGTTTTTGAATTTTCCTGAATTATTCTGAAAGGTTTTCTATGCCTGTCAGATAAATTTAAATACCTATGTATAGCACAATGTTCTCTTTTCGATGATTGCATCTCAACTAGGATTCAAAAATAAATTGTGCTTTGTGTAATGGCTGATAATATTGTTATAAGTTGATTGATTGATCTCCTGTAATATGGTAGACATGTATGTCACAGGGAGATTGGTTGTATATTTGGGGTAACTTGGCATCAATATTTCTTGAATTTTCAGTCATTGGACTTTTCTTTACTGTTTGTTGGATAGGTACTGAAAATGGCCAATGTATTGCAAAGATTTGGCATGAAAAGAGCCTTAGTTGTTCACTCAGAGGGTTTAGATGAGATGAGTCCCCTTGGTAAGCTTTCTTCTCTTGTGTAATCAGCATTTGTCTATTTAACATTTATAGATTTTGGCTTCATTTGATTCACCTAGCTTCGTAATTGCTTTTTCTTAATCTTGTGTTTACATTTCTTATGATTGCCATGTAATGATCTAAATACAGGACCTGGTCTGGTCCTTGATGTCACCCAAGAAAAGATTGAGAGATTCTCATTTGATCCATGTAAGATCTTGTCACCTATCTATGATTCATTTCGTCTTTATTTTAACTGAACGCATTAATGCTGCTATCCTCCAACTGAGTGATTACTTGGAAGGTACGGAGCGGGGCTTTGAAATAGTTTCTTTGTCGTATCAATACTTTATTGTCCTACTAAAACGAGTGTTACTATTTTGATAGTGGACTTTGGCATTCCTCGCTGCACTGTTGAGTGCTTGCGAGGTGGAGGCCCCACATATAATGCAGAGGTCTTAAGGCGTGTACTGTCAGGAGAGAGAGGGCCAATTGCAGATGCTTTTGTTAGTTTCTCCTCTTAAACTCCCAAACTGAACTGAGTGCTCTGTCTATTTGTGTATGAAATTTAACAATAATGAACTGAGTAATTAATTTAATCCAACAACTATTGGACAGATCCTAAATGCTGCAGCAGCACTGTTGGTCAGCAGCAGCGTGAACACCTTGGCTGAGGGAGTATCCCTGGCACGTGAAATACAATTGTCGGGAAGAGCTCTTAAGACGCTAGATTTGTGGATTGAAATCTCAAAGAAAAGGGAAACCAGTTCACTGAATTGATAGCCTCTGTAGGTATTTGTACATTATCTATTTATTTTTCTTTGTTCACTTCTATTAAAAGTACAACATGAGAAAAAAGATAGGCCTATATGAGGTGCCCCAACATTTAATTTGGGTGGCCGGAGAACAACTATATTGTGAAGTTAAAGAACTACCACAATTGATTAACGCAGGTGGGTCAAAAGTCAGTTCACACGGCATGACTCTTCAAAGGTTAGCTCACTGCGTACCAGATGCTCATTCTAAGTGTTCTTAAGGACAATTATTCAAATTGTTTGGATTATATCAAGTGTTATATTGCATGTTATATTTTGAATTCATTTCCAAGGTGTAATATAATTATTTTTAATATTATCCTTATTAAATAAATTGTTGTTGTGATTCAAGAGATAATTTAAATTTAGTATTAGTATATCTAACTATTAAAGTGACTAATATTTTTATTACTGATATTTTATCAAGATCCATTAGAATTAGTCCAAACTATTATTATTTTTATATACACCGATATTATCTTATTGGGGTCTATTGAAATTTTCTGACTGGACCAATTTAACACCACAATTTAAACCTATTTACGTAATATAATTCCCACAGCTGGTGGGATTGGAACCAGAGCACTTGGGAGGTCGAATGGCAATTGTGTGGGTTAAGTTAAATGTAGGAAAACGTCTGTCTGTCGAGTATGGATTTCCTATGATTATGTTCTTATGTTTAACATTTCAGAGTGCAACCAGAAATTGCACTTAAATTGTTCTGTTGTCTTCTGTGTATCAATTCTGACAATTTTTAAAGTTTAGGGAATATTTATCATGGTTTGAAAATGTGTTGACCAGTGTAAAATTACACCAAGTTTTAATAATAGATGGAATTGTTCCTAAAAAATATATAAAAGTGCACACAATGTTTTTATATATCATCCTAATAATAATCACTTAACATTAGAGATGACAAGTTTATTGGCAAATTTGTTAATACTCATCCCCCAGGATGAATTTAATAGGTTTTGCAATGGATTTTAGATAAATTTAGAAAAAAAAATTAAAATTGGTAGCAGTTTAAGATGAATATGGGTTTGTGTTAATATTTGTGGAGTGTATTTATGGATATACACACGCATATTATGAGTCTATTAAATAACTAAACTAATACAAGGATAATATATTTATACCGTACATTAGTTATCTTTTTTTTTTTAAAGTGTACATGTTATATTAATGTGTATTTTTAATTTAGATGAATGTAATGATTATGTACTTTGAAAATAGAATTTAAAAATAATTATAATCTCATTTTTTTAAAAGTGTACATTATAAATTTATGATATTTTATGTATAAATTTATAAAATAATTATATTTTTTTATAAAATTATTGTAACTAATTTTATTTTATATTAAATATGCTTGATATTTTATGTGAATAAAATATTTTATTTTAAATTAATATTAAAAATTTATAATTTTAAATTTGATAACATAATAATATCATAAATATAGTTAAAAATATAAAAAATTTGTAAATAAAATTTTATAAATATTAAGTACTTATTTAAACGAGTTTGATAATAAAATATTAAATTTGTTATAAATTTTTAATAATAAAATATTAAATTCATCACTAGTTTAGTATTAAATTTTCAACAAAGGTGAATTCAGACTTGGCAATATTTGTCTCAAATTCAGTTTGCCGCCATTTCTGCACAACATTCAATACCATGTACTGTTTACAACTGGGCGAGTTATCAGCTTTCCTTTTCGGTGCTTCGCTGCTGCAGCTGCAATAATCAAAATAGGAAAAACGAACAAATTAGAAAAGATAATTTGCTGACAAGTAGGTATTAACAATAGAGAAGTTGAATGGCCTTGCCGCCACAGCCATGAGCCACCAATGTGTTTTCCTCCGTTGAACACATTAGCTACAGTCCTCTGCTCAGTCCACTTTGCCAGTGCCGAGCGAATAATACTTCCTTCACCTTCAACAAAAGCAAGATTTTCCTTAAACATTGATGTTTGTGCTACAGCATATAGAACTCTGTTTAATCGCGTGCTACGGCATGTTTGGGCTCGTTGTGTTTCTACTTAACTTTGAAAGCATAATAGTTAAAACTGTTTGGTAAATGCGAATTTCTAATTGGAAGCTAATTGTTATCCGCTCACTCTCCCACAACACCTGTAACTGTGCCTCAATCCGAAACATAATTTTGAGTCACACTAGGCTTTCCAAGAATTGATAGTTTGACACAGGACAAAATCGTGTGATCTTAATTGAGAGCAGCAAGTCTCGAATCACCACATTCACATCAAAAGCAATCAGAGGAAGGTAAGAGCTACTACCTTTTACATTCATTCATTTAACATCTGTTATTCTAATGATATCTCCTATTTGACAAAACTTCTTCTTATCTGGCAGGATGTGCAATTGGGATCTTATTCAGTGACCAAAATTTCTTCATTCAGAAACCAAAATCTTTCAAGGCCAAAATTAAACTAAAAGGCAATAGAAATATTGCAACCAGCAAGAAATGTTCTAGCAAAACGTGAAAAAAGAATTTGCTCTTAAGTTTCCTTATCCACTTCTACAACCTTGTAACTTGCTCCAAGCTATGTGAGCAACTGCTTCACCCTCGTACAATAAGAATAGTAGGTTTTGCTGCAGGTATGGAAGATACGAAACATTCATCACAATCATATCAAGACAGGGATGAAAAGAAGCCAGCGGAGTAAACCAGAATCAAGCTACAAAAAAATCCACTTGAAATCGCCTGCAATTGACATCAACTGTTCAGGATTCTATTCTCTTGCTATGATCAGTGTAAATTCAGGTCAAAATTTTATTTATCTTGATTCCGTGGTTCAAAATTTCTGAAAACCTGCTTCCAAATTGAGCCGAGTCGAATTATACGCAAACATGAATTGCAAGTTAGAATTTGATTCATGTAGCATGAATCAATTTATTTATAACTGATAAATAAATAAATTCCAGACGAGCCGATCACGCACGTTTTAGTCCTATGCGTTTGATGATCGATGTGTATTATGTAAAACAGAGGAATCTTCCCTGCTACCGGGATCATTGGATCAATTTATTTATAACTGATAAAGTTTCTTACACGAGGATAGCGAATTCAAAACAGGAAAGCGAGGAATCAAGATACCTGAAGACGACGGCGTGATTGGAGGATACGATTTCCTTGGCATTGCCAAGCGCAGTTTCCAGTTCTTCTTTGCTTATTCCGCTTGGTATAAACCCACTGTTAGCCTAAGCGAGTGTACCGTTGGAAGTAACAGTTACACTAGTAATTTAGTAAAGCTTGTAATATGAAGTTTGGTTGCGTGGAGAATATAAAACCTGACCAGCTTATTACTCGGTATCTTTTTTATTTTTAATTTAAATAAATATTAAAATGTAATATATTTAATAATAAATAATTTAAATTATATTTTAATTTATATAATAAAATATAAAATTAATTAATACATTTTATTAAAATATAATTTGATTTATTTGTTATTAATTGTTTACTTAAAACTTGAAAAAGAAACTGCAAGAGGATCTGATGCTTCTCGGACAGAAAATAAGGGACATGACATGGGATGTTGAAAGTAAAAGTCTGTTAGAGATAGTGTTAAACTTCTTCAAAATTACGGAAATATCCTAACCCCACTTCTAGAATAGTAGACTGAAGGAATTTTTTTTAATTAATTTTATTTTTATTGACCACATTCCGGCAAGCAATCTGCATATTTTCTAATCAAGGAGTTATTTTATTACAGGGGATTGGATGTTAGACATGATTATGAAAATAATACCAGCTGAAATTGTCACTTCCAACAAGTAAATGCGTTGGATATACAGCAGCTGTTGAAAGACAAATAGCTGAAAGTTTCTCACCTTAGTTTCACTTGGCTGCAAAAATGGCTTCCAAATCTTTGTACAATCCTTTTGGTTTTGAATTGAAATCTGAAGAGGAGCTCCCACTCCTTTTGCTTCCCCAGAAATTGCTCCATTTAGTACCACTGCTCGAAGGATCATTCAGAGCTCCAATTCTTTCTTTGCTAAAGCTGGACTTGGCCAGTTCTCTTAGTTGTTTCAGCCATGATTTTTCTGTTGAACCTGAGCTTCTACTTCCAGAGCTCCTGTTTCTCTCTGAAGAAGAACCCCTTTCGGCAGAGACTCCATCACCACGTCGATCCAATGGAAATTTGCTTTCCAAGTTTTTTGTCAGCTTCTGTGGAAGAATACTCAGGAGAAGTCCAAAGGAAGCTATTTTTAGACCTGTTGAAAAAGAGTTCATAGCAGGGTCTAGCTGCTTTGCTTGTCCGTACAATGCATACCATTCATTCATCATCTGTGCAAAGAACCCGATTAAAAACAGTATAATCATGAAGATTCCAACTTTAGTTTGTTCCGCAGCTGAAAAATCCTTCTCTGAGAGAACCAAACAAAGAGTAAATAAACCCACTTGGCAGGAAACAGAAACGATCTCAACCAACTGAACCTTTTTCTTAATGAAAGGCTTCTTAAGAACCATAAAAAAGAGCTGAAAAGACGTAATGCAAAATAGAATTATTGTTGGAGTTTTGGAGGACCAGTCATCCATATAGGCACCAGCTAGAATTCCTAGAAAAACTCGTTTCACAGATTCAAGGAGTGTGTAGTATATTCTAAGAATTCCAAACAGCTTTTGTATGAAAGGAGCTTCTGCATCTTCTGTTTCATCATCGGAAGCAATGATACGATCACTCTGCATACCGGGATTGCCCCCAGAAATCTGTGAGAGCATGTATTTAGGGGGACCCCTCAGATCTTCAAATAGAGGGCCGAAGATGGTTAGATAAACAGAGTTTGGTTGGTTTTTCCATGTCCATTGACCTCTTTTACCAGGACCTAGAGTTATTCGGACAATATCTTGATACCAGTGAAATATCTGGCCTTCTTGATGTACTTCCTTGTATTGAAGCAGCTTCCCAAAGGTGATTCCAACCGAGAGGAATAAGAGCAATGAGAGTAGTAGAAAAGACGCCACAGCCAACAGCAGAATGCCAACTATTACCCCGGATGGTGCCCCACCTTGAACATTAGAAGGGAAGATAAAATCATACAATTGTGTACTCAATGCGCTCTATAAATGTCACTAGATAAGGATACTCATGATAAAGAGTATAAAACGTGCTGTGACATAGCGATACAGCTTCAAAAGGTAATGCATGTCTAATGCAGAATTTTTCAATGTCGATGATAAAAAAGGAAAAATGAATGTTTAACTTACCTTTAAGTAGAGAAGCAGAGGCCTTGCAAGTACCAGGTAGCAGAAGAATTACAAGAAATATCTCAAGTCTTGGGAATGTGAGTGCTCCATAGCCTCTCTGCTTTTCAGAGTTTTTCTTTCTGAATCTTTGAATTAGAAGGAGTAAAGCATGCAGAAGTATCAAACCGCCACCAATTACAGCTGACCAGAATATGCTTCTGTCGAAATCCCTCCAACTACAGGAAGAAATGTGCAAAGAAGATAATATATCAATAGAAAAACGAATCTTTCAATTCACATTAACCTAGGAAATTGAAACAAGTAACAATGAAGGCTAACGCTTAGTATCTAAAATAACGATTTCCGCTTAACCAGTAACTGAACGTCATATAGTCTCTTTGGGAAGAGAAGTGTTTATTAAAATGAATAAATAAAAAAAATCCCAATAACTCACTCATTTAAATGACGTAAATCCAAATAATCTGCTTCTGGTTTCATATTTTGGTTCTGCATACATATAATACATTGGATCGCTCATCATACTCATAACATACCATTGGGAGCTTAAAGAAAAGGTAGCGGGAAAAATAATTTGTTACCACAAAAAATAATCTGTATTCCATTGGTGTAAGCGGCAAGCCATTCACCGCTGCAGCAGTATTCAAATTCCCTGCATCTGGTTGCTCACTTTGGAAAATTGCTAAATGATGAAATTTGGAAATGTAGGAATGTGATCCAGCGGGGGAACTTGAGCCCACCATGACTGGCTGAATGTGCCCAGTTTCCCATGGTAGTTTGAAGTAGGGAATACTCCACTGTATGCCTCTAGCAAATTCATAATACTCAACTGGCAACATAACTGCCAACCATCTAGACAGTGCAAAAACCTGGATGTGGCATGCATTTCTCTGTGCAAAAGGAATCATATATTCTAATTTCAGTATTTAATTTAACTGTATAAACTTTGAAAATATACATTTGCAGCTCATATCGACACCAATTCTAATACTGCTATATTTTCCACAATCCATAAAGCAAAAGGTTTTCTGGCTCAAAGATTCATGGAGTTGACAAATAATGAATTAGATATTCACAAAGTTACAATCGAAATCCAATCTAGCATATAAATAACAATACTCAGGGATATCCAAGTGATTGCTCAATTAGATACTACTTTAAATAAGTTAGAAATCATACAAAAAGGTTCCTTGCTGGATCAGTTATCAGAGAGTGAGATGATCTTGAAAATGCCCCAGCAGACAGAAGGCTTGCAGTTGACACAGTGAGCAGCCCAGCAGCAAAAGATGTTGCCAAAAAAGTGGTGGTTACAAATGTAGAAATCGCATGAGATATTGCAGGTACAGAATCTACAGATGCATTCCATAACTAGTGTAAGAAAATTATTAAAAGAAACCAAGAAAAAAAGAAAAACCTCCAAGAGTTGGATGAAGGTGTACCAATTGAGCTAATAAAAAACAAAAAGAAGTGAAAGTCCTTACAGTGTCTCACTTGTAGAACATTAGATGGTAGATTCTTGTTTCCGGCAACATCCCCAGTTACATTTTCAGGAACATTGACAGAAATGGTATCAGCATCAGCTTGTATCTCTATAACATATATAGTCCTACTTATTTCTTGAAAGCTGGATTACATTAAGAAAATAACTAAAATTAAAATGTAGTTGAGTTCATACCTTTGAAAAAACTATTTGAAGCTATATACTCCAATAACCAACACACAGGAGAAAATTTGCTCATTTTTGTGATGTGTTTATGGTAGTAGGTGATTAAAGAAGTTGCTAATAATAAGTTACTTGCCTCTGCAAATGCCCTTCTGAGACTGATATCAAAGAGGAGTTAAAGCCAAATACAGGCTTCAGGAACTTGATCAATATTGGGATAGTATGTTGCCTAGTCCTTGTACTAGATGTTGTACTCAATCTCACAGCAGGCCTCTGAGAATCTGATAGTCACATCTATGCTTATGTCAGGAGGAAACGATCACATTTACGAGGTATTCTCAGAAACCAAAAACGTCTAGATATTATTATACTCTTTTAATTTCATTGAATAAAAGAATTTATTGCCAAGCTTTGAAACTTTTAAGTCAATAGGAAGAGAAAAATAAAGGAGAAACTAATTTTATTACATAAGAAAACAATGTAGTTTATATACCATAAAGGAAAGTAACTGGATCAATAGGCGAGAGAGGAGTCCCATATCTGCTTATAATGGAATTTGAGTTGAGACTTACAGTGATAATGGCAATGCTAGATATATTCACAACCTGACAAGGGAAATACAAATGATATAAACATGGATATGCAACTGTTTTACAGGTATTTTAAGTTCATTAATGGTATAAATCATCTTACCAGAAACCCAAATCTGCGATTTCCAAGGTTTTTTCCTTTAATTGGAAGAAGTGATCCCTGACTTATATTCAAAGAATTTAGAATTTCTGCCGATGAATTGAGAACAGGTTCTGAGAAGTACAAATACACCTTCAATTTCTCATCATCATTAGTTGCCTGCACACTCCTCATTTTACTATCTAGTTGAAGTAACCTTTCAGGAACATGAGACCTTAGGTCAACAAATAAACTTCTTCTATCTGCAGAAAACAAATAGCCCAAATGAACTGAACAAGTTAGGAGACAATACTAAATTTCTTTTTGAAGAAACAACTATATGCAAGAGGGGTAAAAACACAAAAGTAAAAACAAGAATATTTAACAAAAATATTGAAATCCAATAATCAATTAAGTTTCTGTAACCTAAATATTTATTTAAATGGTTGAAGTAATTAGAAAAGCAAGAAAATCTGTGGAATTTGAATAGATTCAACCCTTCGTGTGAAATAATTAATATAAATGCCATCATCCCTTAGAAATGATACAAATAACACTTCAAGTGTAAACATGAAGATTGAAGAACAAAATAACAAAACTCACCAAAATGTACTTGGAAACTGGAATTTACGACCCTTGAAAATTTGTTCCCAGCAGTGTCAGTGCAAAAGCTTTTATCCATTACCAATATCACTCTTCCATACTCTACCATAGATGACAAACTCACAAGAAGAGAATACTCGAGGCTTGGTTGCACAGTGACGAGGGAAGATGGTATAACTTGGCCATCACCATAGACTAGCAGCTGAAAAGAGAGACAATAATGTTTAAGGATTTGGTTTTTTTTTACCCAACACAACATTGTCAACTGATCATTAATTAAAAAGAAAAAAACTATCAATCATGTATCATCAAGGGTGCAAAATAAAATTTCCAAGGACAATCATCATAATGCCATTGTATCATTGAGATTTGGACAAGTTTAACAAATTACAAGCCACCATAGGAAGAACATATAATATTAATAAAGAGAATCATATATTTTTTTTGGCCACCTACTCACGTTGCAGGCATTCACAGAAGAACATCCAAAACCACCTCCGCCAGTACAGGGTTCAGTAAAAGAAATATTTACTGTGACATTTAGAGCATTTGTAAAAGATGATGGTGCAGTTATATATGCTGTAGGAGGGATCGTATCTGCAGAAATGGTATAGAACTGAGCATTAGTCTATCACAAATCCAATACAGTATAACTGCCAACATGTCCAATCCTGAGTATCAGAAGAACAACACATTCTATTTCTATAGGCTTTATAAATTTTAGTCTCAACTGTTATTTTTAAGCTAGAAGTAGAATGCTGAAACAAGATTTTAGCATTTAGTGGTACAATAAAAAACAAGTAAACAATTCAATAACAAATGGAGCATAATTGGATCTAGAACAAAGTAAAATTGTGAATGTCACTGCTTCAGCTGCTAAAGCTCTCATTCTCTATCATGCAGTGTTTGATAAATTTTAAAAACTAGTATCCAAATATCTTACCTTCCATTGGACAACATCTGGTGACACAACATTATATGTTATCACATTTTACTCTCTTCCAATTGATGTCGAAGGAATTCTACTAACAATCTTTTGTGCATACTTGATTTCTAAACTGAAGAAACAATAACAAGAACTCAACAAATACATAGGAGGGCTTCGTACCAACAATCCAATTATGGTTAGAACAGCCAACTCCTCGAGATCCATTGCTGCAGACCTCAAATGTATGATTTCCGTCAAGCAAGCCTGTGTATGAAACCTCCCAAGCTCCACATTCTGAAGCAATGCCATGATCCAGCTACACATATGGTATTTAAAAAAAAAAAAGACATCAAATTTATTAAGCAAAAGATTTTGCAAAAAATAAAAATATAATTCATCTGTCAATAGAGAAATCAACATTGAATAAAATGAACCAAAATCACAACCGCGCAGGGAACTAATTAAGAGAGAGAGTTTATTTGAAGGATGCAAGTTGGTAGCGAGTACTGAGAAATATAATGTATATGGGCAGAAATTGCCCAGAACGAGAAGCCATTCAATCTTCTCATTTCGTTGCTCTTAGAAAAAGACCTTCCGAAGTTGTGATTTGACTTCAAATTCTTAACAATCAGGAAATTGAGAAGATATAATTTATAAATTTTTCTTGGGCATTTAATAAGAAAGTCTTTTAATCTTATATTGGAAGAAGTACTAGTTAGTTGAAAACAACTGTACAAATCCCAAACAAAATCACGGTAGCAATGAAAAAACCTCACTAAACAAACTACCAACCCACTTCAATTTGTAGTCAATAGAACATGAAAGAAATCCTTCTCAAGAGAAAGGAGAGACAACAGAAAAGCATTGTAAGTTTCACATTGTAAAGTGGCCCAAGAAAAGTTACGAATGTAAAAAATTCAACAAACCTTGCAGCTAATGCTACAGTCAGTGCAAGTGCCATTTTCACCGACCAAAACTTCAAACGAAAATGTAGCAGATTTCAGACGTGAAAATAACTTAGGAGTCTTCAAGAACTTCACAGAGACCTCTGAACTATCACCATGAACTTTGAAGAACAAAAGTGAGAGAACCCAACAATGCAAAACCACACAACATAACTTCTTCAAACTCATTTCAAAGTAAGTCCAAACAGAAGTCTCACTTATACAGAGGCCAAGATCACTGAGCTCAAAAGAAACATTAGTGGGGTTTGTGAATAATGTTTTGACTAAGAGAGCAACGCAATGCGTGGAAATATTTGTGGGAAAACGAAGTAAAGAAAGGGAAAAAAGAGAGAAAGATTAGAAGAAATATTAGAGGGCAGAGAGTGGTTTAGAAGATGGGTAACGAGTTTAGTGGCTGATGAAGGTTAATGTATAAGATAGTGCACATGAGACTGACAGTTCAGGACAAGTGTGCTTTCCGAA
The DNA here is from genome assembly GCA_032401905.1 of Swietenia macrophylla. Classification (NCBI taxonomy): domain Eukaryota; kingdom Viridiplantae; phylum Streptophyta; class Magnoliopsida; order Sapindales; family Meliaceae; genus Swietenia; species Swietenia macrophylla. Next base: position 7,189,768 of record CP135567.1, on the reverse strand, counting down.
GATAAGTAAGAGAGAGAGAGACAGATTCCAATTTTCAAGAATTGTACATCAAAATACAGACAAAGAAGCAGCGATATCTCAGCTGTTGTAAACTTATTGGCCATTGAATTGAATTAGTCAAGAGAGCTCAAATGGAAATGAATCTCACTAGAAAACTTTGGGTTACAATTTCAGTTAACAGCCCAGTTTAATAAACTCCCTATCGGCACAAAGCAATTTGCATTTTCTATGAAACTGAAAAGGTTTGAACTTGCCAGATTTTGCAGGCATGCATCGGAATTTTGGCAGCTTTGTCTCCAATTTCTTTTGCTAAGATTGGAAAGCTTTTTGGACACATTTGATCTACGTTGTAAAGAGCAGCTACTATTCTTGAAAAAGTGTACTGCTTATTTCCAAGTTGGTCGAGCCTTTCTAAACAAAGATTTAGAGATTTAAGAATGGGATTTATCTCATTCTAATTTTGGTGGAAATTAATAGCTTACCAGTAAAATTTTATAAAGTTCTCTTGCATTTGTATAATTTAGAAAGAGCGAACTACTAAGAAAGACCTATGTCTTATCCACCAATTTGATGCCTTAAATTTTCACTTCATTATGGTTCTTCTCTGTTCATATTTTGGAGGTTTTTCCTCAGTTTTTTTTCTTCTATAGAAAAAGAAAATTGCAGAGTTCCACCTTCATGGGCAGCTTCCAAGGACAGACACATGTTCTTCATTCAGAGTGGTTAATCTCCTCGCAATTATTGTTGATAAAATTGTTGTGCACAGACGGCAGATTCCATTTAAGGACCCCATTTCACCCAGCTAATAGGACTTGACTCATCCCATCTTAGGTATTTCGAATTCGACATTATTAATTAGTGTGTTTGAGAGTCTGGCTGTGGCTGTCCACTAGTAATAATGTCTATTTCTACTTTCTGTCAAAAACGTTCAGGTAGTTCATTTCTCTCTTACTTTGACATTTTCAGCATTAAAATTGCACTTAATATTGCAGGCAAGGCAAAGCCGTAGATCTGAAAATGAGGCCATCACTTTCAGCAGTGAATGTAATTCCAGAAGGGAATTCAATGAACAAAGGAAATATGGTTGCCTTTTGGTATTTAAGGCCCCACTTCAGAGATGAAAAATTGCCAACGACAAATTGATGATTGTAAACTCTTTGTCGTCTCTGCTCACAATTGCTGAGACACAACAGTCTTCAAAGCTCAACCTCATGAACATTATCTCTTCAGCATGATAGCATGTCGTCTTCCCTTCTATATCTCTCATATGAATGATGGTAGCAAGCTGGACTCGACTCAACAGAATCCAAATTGATAGACGACATGTGATCCAGCATTTAAAGGCAGATGACGTACGAGCACTGTACAAAACATGCAGACGACATTATCATCTCTGCTTAAGAGTTGAGTTTCCATGGCTGAAAACAAAAGACCAGGTCAGCAGGTCAAATTCAGACTATTCGGTTCATCGGTGGCCCACCTGAGAACCAATTTCGAACGTTGGAGGAAAGAATGATGGTCCCACTACATAAATATGTTTGGCCTAAAAGGAATTAGAGCTCTGAGTTATGTTCTTAATCAATAATGGAACTTGACAGCTCAGTGTGTAGGAAGTTTTTGCCGTAATAGTAACAATGAAATCTTTGTTTTCTATGTTACGGAAGGAACATGATACTGTAAAAACGAAAGCTGGGGAAGGAGATTCAACCAGCGTGAAGTCCCATGCGACAGGTTGTTAGCTTGGCGGCGGAGTATGCGGGCTCTTCATAATTGTGTTATCATTCAGATGGCGACGTACTTTCTAATATATTCTAGACTTTCTCGCATAGTAGATTAACTGCATAGATGGTGACCTAGCCTAAGATACCAAAACAGGCGCGCGCGCGCACAAATACTGCTTGGCAAGTTAAATCAGAAAACACAAAGCATAGCAGAACATTGACAAGTTGCACTCTGCATTGCATACTAATGAAAAATGCAGACTCTTTAAAGTCAAGAATTCACCAAAGGAATGATCTTTTCCAAGCCTCAACTGCCACTACGCCGACCTCGGAATGCAATTTTGCAGCAAATTTTGCAAGGACCATTGAAGTTGTTAAGTCGAGTATATAATGAATCTTGTAAAGTCAGCACTAGGCAAAGGAAGAAAGCATCTAACATGCGGGTATGCTGACTACGTGTAGCTCCCAAAGCTACACGAGGAAAGCAAAAACAAGAAACGTCTAAGCAGTATGAACAACCCAAATAGTCGTCCTTAGGTTTTAATAATGGTAATAGGCTTTGTTTTGTATTAAAGTGTCGTGGCTAGACGTTACATATAAAAAATTGCAGGGTCTCACTAAAAGTTAGTATTATCAAACACAGTTTTGATTTTGCTTAATAAAACCAAAAGAATCCCAAATGAAGCCGTACTCTAACAAGGTCACTTTCTAGACCATACAAGAAAAAAGCATTAATAAGCATAACCTAATAAAACAGTGATCATATCACACCATTAATGTATCATCATTTTGGAATATGCATAATGACTCAGTTGAAAAGCTAAGGGAGATCACCACTTCTTGGCACTACTACTAAAGCAAACAGGAACCACTAATTAAGGTTCTGATGAATTATTTAATAAGTTCTGCTATTGTCTAGCATGCATAGGGTGGCCAGATATATACATTTTAAAGTTCTGAGGAAAATTTTTCACTTTCCCATAAACATATATGCATCAACTCTTAAACTAATAGCATATTGCGGCCCTCGTTTTAAGGATGGCTGTCTGACCTCCACTTTAGACAAAAGACAATACATAATTTGTCTAATTTAACCAGTGCCACAGTTTTTCTTTTAATGATTGATAATAAAGCATAAATATCAGATACCATGACTAATACATACCTAATAAAATACAAACAAAAGATTCCCAAAATGAACACCAATGAATCCTTCCAATCTTAATGCGAAATGCGTGTGCTTAAATGAAACAAATCATGTAAGGCTATAACTTTCTGGCATCCATATCCGGAGAAGCCGGTCATAGAATGAGCAAGTAGCAACCGCATTATTCTTTCTTTTGCCTTCCAGGGATATAAACCCTCTCTGCCAATCTGCTCCATAAGCAAGAGAGCCATGCTTAGTATAAGTTTCAATCACTTCAGCTTTCTCCCCTTCAACCTTGACAACTGCAAATCCATTGTGCATACAAGCCGCCAAGACCAAGCCTGGTATGAAAGGATGGTGCTTTATTCTCCAAACTCCTCCCCCTAAACAAACTGAAGTTTGGTTTACCGGTTTTGAGATAGACCTTATATCCCATACTCTCAGGTACTCGTCATAGCTTCCGGTGAGTAGAGTATTAGGATCACTAGGGCTCTTCGCAATGGAACAAACGCCCATCTTATGGATCTTGGAGTTTTGAAATGCCAACTTAGATGGACTATCCCGTATATCCCAACAACTGAACTTGCAGTCATCAGAGCCAGTGTACACCAAAAGCGGTTGGTGGATGTCAAATGAAGTAGCCCAAAGCTCAAAATCATGCGCTTTCCATTCTTGTAAAATTTCGAGTTGGGACTCTACAAAAGAAACAATCGAGACAGAACCATCAGAGAGCCCTATTGTGATAGATGCGGAAGATGGGTTCCACTCCAAACAAAGACACATGGAGGAGCTGATTTTTTCACCGTTAATCTCTCTCAGAAAACCACCTGCAACATCGATAAATAAGTAAATAGAAAAAGAAGCTAAATTTGTAGCTTAAAAGCAAGTGGATTCTCTTCAAATGTTACCTATTACCTACCTAACGTGCTTGTCCCTTGTCACGAGTACCTAGTCAAAAACCCGAATGGCAACTACAATGTTTGGTAGTTAAAGCCATATTAAAACAACTGATAAACACCCCCTCCCCCCACCCCCTCAAGGGAAAAAAAAAAAAAAGGAACGAACAAAAAGATGAAAACTTTAACATGTATACCTCTAGCATCCGGTTCATCTAAAGAGCACTCCAGGCTGTAAACCTTCACGTAACCATCAGCATCAGCTTGAGCAAGAAAAGGACCCACAGTACCGCCAACGGGACTCCATTTAATATCAAAAATCCCCGCAGTATCCAGTCTACAAAACAAATCAAGACTGCTTTCTTCGGCACTGACGTTGAATAGCGAAATGCTTCCGCTTCGACTCGGCTTATCACCTTCATGTAAAGTATACGTAGAAGCCGCAAGAACGTGATGGAATGCGTCGTGTGGACAAAACTCCACAGCATCTGCATTACCGTCTAGTTCGCAATGCGCCACGTCCATACCTAGATCCTTGTTCAAACGAAATCCATAAATCCGCAAGTAACACTAATTGTGGCATTTTGTCGAACAGTTTGCGTGTACATGGATAGAAGAGTTAAATACAGCAAAAAATTAAAAATAAAAAGAAAGACTGTTTACCTTTACGCTAGTTGAGGGTTGGCGCTAAATGGTAACTGAATGTGGAGTGACCAGTCGAGCAAACACAATTGCTCAGCAGCGGTTGGAAGACACGAGCGCGCGGACTCTAGTCCAGATTGTAGGCACGTTTGGCTTTGTTGCACGGAGATTTGTTTTTACGTAGTCATAGCGTAATTATTAATTCAATTTCGATTAAAAAAAAAGAGTAAATTGATAAGATTTAGTTCGATTTTTTATTTAAAATTAATTTAAGTTGAAAAAATTAATTCTATTATTTTAAATTTTACGTTTATTATTTTAATAAATAAATAAATAATAATTTATTTAAATTTAATTAATATAAAATTCTAAAAATAATTTTTTATTTTTAAATTTATAACCTATAAAATTAAAAAATAATTTTTATTTATTAGTTTAATTCATATTAATGAATTGAATGGAATTAAAATTTGTCTTAACACATATAACATTAAATATAAAATAACAAACTTAAATCTAGTAATTAAATTAATAAAATCGATAAATTAAACTGATATAAACCAATAATTATCAATTTAATTTAATTAAATTTATTATTCGCTATCAAATTATCTTAATTTAGTTTAAATTAAAATAAATAATTTTGAATCGATTTAAATTTTGAATAAAAATTAATTTAGTCTAAATTTATCTGATCCTACTTATTTATGTTAAGCTTTAATACGAAGTTAGGCTATAAGATAAAGTTATTCTCGNCTAAATGGTAACTGAATGTGGAGTGACCAGTCGAGCAAACACAATTGCTCAGCAGCGGTTGGAAGACACGAGCGCGCGGACTCTAGTCCAGATTGTAGGCACGTTTGGCTTTGTTGCACGGAGATTTGTTTTTACGTAGTCATAGCGTAATTATTAATTCAATTTCGATTAAAAAAAAAGAGTAAATTGATAAGATTTAGTTCGATTTTTTATTTAAAATTAATTTAAGTTGAAAAAATTAATTCTATTATTTTAAATTTTACGTTTATTATTTTAATAAATAAATAAATAATAATTTATTTAAATTTAATTAATATAAAATTCTAAAAATAATTTTTTATTTTTAAATTTATAACCTATAAAATTAAAAAATAATTTTTATTTATTAGTTTAATTCAGATTAATGAATTGAATGGAATTAAAATTTGTCTTAACACATTTAACATTAAATATAAAATAACAAACTTAAATCTAGTAATTAAATTAATAAAATCGATAAATTAAACTGATATAAACCAATAATTATCAATTTAATTTAATTTAATTTATTATTCGCTATCAAATTATCTTAATTTAGTTTAAATTAAAATAAATAATTTTGAATCGATTTAAATTTTGAATAAAAATTAATTTAGTCTAAATTTATCTTATCCTACTTATTTATGTTAAGCTTTAATACGAAGTTAGGCTATAAGATAAAGTTATTCTCGTTCACTTTCAATGTAAGAATTGAGACAGACACAAATAGGATCAAAGACACAAACCTAAAGCGATATAACATAGTCTGTAATGTGTCAAATAATTTATGATACTTTAGAAGAATGACTTCGTTCAAATGCTTTGTTATTCTCTATTAAAGAATACATGGGCTTGATTATGAGCTAAAGCCAACTCCACCGCACATGATTCTTAAAATCAAATTTTGTCTACTTTAAGGCAATAAACTATGTTGTATTTTGAAGGGCATTTATAGACATTGCATTCGCAACTAATTAGTGGTAATGACTTTGCATAATATGCAATTTAGTGATAAATATTCTTTTGTTCTTAGAACTTTCAGAAATGGAATGGTCAAATATACAGTGATCGTGGGTACTATTTAAAACGTAATATTTTAATAAAATTTATAAATTAATTTTATATTTTATTATATAAATTAAAAATTTAATATATAATAAAAATTATTTATTATTAATTATATTATATGTTAATATTTATTTAAATTAAAAATAAAAAATACTAAAATATAATCGTAAAATTTTATAAAATATCGTTGTATTTATGTTTCAAATTTTATATTTTAATATTTCAAACTTTTATATTGAGTTCCGGGTTTTGTGATAGAATTTTGAATGCTAAGTCCGCATGACACCTTACCTTAAAATAATAAAGATTAATTCAAGGTTCATTGAGAATCAAAAGAAAGGAAAAGAGAAATTGGGACACTTTCGGAAGGGAAATGAAAGGTGATTCAACGGTCGTAAGTCTTTTAGGGTTGATGATGGTATCTTGTGTTTGTTTACGATGAAAAGCGAAATCCACTAAATGCAGCTGCTAATCATCATGGAATCCGATTACACAGAGCTTTAAGCTTTTAAAGTGGGGAATAACATAATGAAATCATAATTATATTTTAGATTTTATAATTTGCCATTACAGAATCACGAAGAAAAGTGATAGCATTATGCAGCTTGTGGGTATCTTAAATTGTACCAAATTCGAGCATTTCCTTCTGAGTCCTGCTCTGTGATTAGGTAATTTTGTTTGAGATTGTGCTGATTTTATTATATTCTAAGAACAAAAGCTGTGATATCAAATGCATAAGAAGGAAAACCGTCTGAATTTGCAACAAGGAAGTCAAAAGATTAAAGCTTCGTGAAAAAGAAAAGTTTCAGTTAAAAAATTATAAATAAATTTAAATTATTAATTTTAAATTTATTATTTATATTTAAAAATTTTTATTTTATAATTTAAATTATACGAATAAATTATTTTATATAAATTTATGTAAATAAATTGAATATATAATTTTTTATATAAATATATTTGCGCATGTAATAAAATAATTTATGTATAATAGTTATAAATAAATTTAAATTATTAATTTTAAATTTTTTGTTTATATTTTAAAATTTTTATTTTATAATTTAAATTATGTAAATAAATTATTTTAAATTTTATATTATTAATTAAATTATTTATTAAAAATGTATTAAATGCAAAAAAAACATTACGTGATAAAAAGATCGTAGCCGAATGATTAATTTTGATTTATAAACAGAAATTAAGCTGAAGAGAGGCAGCCAGCTTTCAGAATTGTAGAAGGGAGACGAGAGAGGGGAATGAAATGACCGATGGTCCATTGACACGATGCATCTTAATATTGTTGTTTTTCTTGAAGATTGAAGGCGAATGGTGAAACCTCTCACAGGAAAGTGATTTCAACGCGCATCACGAAAATGGGAATCAGATGGATTACCAAGTGCTCCTTTAAGGAGTGAAAAAGAAAGAACTATCAGGTTCTTGGGGCCGGTCCAGGTGCTGCTTCCGAGCTTCTCCTTGTTCGTACGCTAAAAATCACACTCTCCAATATCTCTCCCATTTACTGCCACTCCATTTTCGCGAAACCCTCACTTTTATTTTACTGCAAATCTTCTGATCTGCTACACAGCAACAGCACAGTTCTCCATGTCTGATAACTTTCTCTCCAGCTCTATATTGCATTTTTTTAATACGGTTTGCTACTATACTACAGATATTACTTGTAGTTGCATACTCTAACCAGTCTCTCTCTCTCTGTATTTAGGTGTGTGTATTCCCTACACAATTCTCGACATCCGATCCTCTTCTTCATCAAAAGTGATGATGGATGAACTGTACAATCTCTACTCTGCTGGTGATTATTCTATGCAGCAGGCCGCAGAGAATATCGTTTCTTGGCCTAACTGTCCCTCCTCGGTTGTGACTCTTGGTGATAGGAATCCTGTTTATGGATCGGAACAGTTGGGTTCTGGTTCATCTGGGATATCTGACGCTGCTTCAATGGTGGCTGAGATTCAAAAAACTAGTTCTTCCAGTGCAATTAGAGCTAAAATTGCTTCTCATCCTCTTTACCCTAAACTACTTGAAGCCTATATTGATTGCCAGAAGGTATTTACAGGTCCACTAGTTTTTTTTGTTCTTTTCTGGCTAAATGGGTTTGCAAACTTTTTGGTTGGTTTCTGAGAAAACCATACCTATCACCCACTTCAATAAAATGGAGCAAAAAAAACGCTTACTTGGTTAAAGGAAACAAATTCATTTCTTGCTATTCATGGGTGCTTATTATCAGCTATGTGCTTTTGGGAGAAGTAAATGCTATTGAGCACATTCGTTAGCTAAGAGAGAGAGAGAGAGAGAGAAGAAGAAAGGTTCTTTAGATTTGCGTACTCTCAGCCATTTCTAGTAATAGATGCAACTAACTTTAAAAGGGAATGATTTCTTCATTCTTAGCATTAGTGTAGTGCGTCCATAGTTGTTTGAGCTCTTAAGAACAAGGATTTTCCCGCGGTTATATTGTTCTCCGAAATACTGTTTATCCTTTGTCCTTTAATTCATATAGCAGAACTAAAACAAGTTCAGTCGTTTTCTTTTTCTTTTAAATTTTCATTTTTATGCTGTGTTTGTCAAAAGCTTTGCTGTGCCTTTTTTCAGGTGGGAGCTCCACCGGAGATGGCTAACGTGTTAGATGAAATCAGGCGTGAAAGTGATGTTAGCAAGAGAAACATAAACGTTACATGTTCCTGGGGCGCCGATCCCGAGCTCGACGAGTTCATGGTCTCTGTCTCTTTAAACTCAGTTTTCTCTTCAGTTGACCCGAACCCTAACCAGAACTTTCTCATACTCTCTTCTCTCTAAAATATCAGTTTCTTATCCAAAACACCCAAACCCTAATCAAGATTTTACCATACCTCTCTCTCGCCAACGCTACAAGTTTTCTTCTTTTCAGTACCCTAGTTGATCTCGCCCTTCAAGTTTCTCTCGCTGGACTGATTTTTGTTTTATTTGTTTTCTCTTTGAAAGGAAACATATTGCAACCTATTGGCGAAGTACAAATCAGATCTCTCGAAGCCATTCGATGAGGCATCGTCGTTCCTCCAAAATATGGAGACGCAGCTCAGCAATCTCTGCAACGGAATTTCCAGAAGCTGTGGTTTCTCTCTCTCTCTCCATCTCGTATTAACATGCCATGCCTCAGTGTTAGTTTTAATTATTTTATGCAGTCTGTTGATTTTTGTGCACTATGATTTTGTTTTCCCTATATACATATCTTGTTGCCTTCTATAATGGGTTTTTTAATGCGTGTTAGACAGCTTCATGATCTCGATCAAAGAAACCCCCGTTTCATATGGGAAATAATTAGGCGCACGTTAGCAGAAGCCCTAAAGCACGTTGGCGGGACAAACTCACAAGAAGATTAGCTATTGCTTTCATAGGGCAAGTTTTTTTATTGGAGCATTCACTCTTACTCTAGGGGATTAAGGTTTCAAGTATGGCAAGGCACAGACCCATCCCAGAAGTGATATATTTTTTGTTCTTTGAGAGATGGACTATATGCTCACCCTTGGGATATAAGAGAGCAAATTTGAAATTTTATGCCCTTTTGTTCCTTCCTTCTGTTAGTAAACTTCAACTTATAAGCTCAAAGGAAACGTGAAAACATACTCTAGGGCTTCCAAACATCCCTGAATCTGCGGTTTCAAAATCGTTGGGATGAGCGTGATGTTGTTTACGGGATATCCTTTGATTTCAAGTTTAATGGGTCAAGTTTCTGTGTGATAATTGGTATGACTCTAGCATCTAGTTGTCTAATACAAGGTAGAGAACTATGTATGTCACAAAGTAGACTTAAAATTAGCTACCACATGGATGCTGATTTCCTTAATAGTGTTTGATATTGGAGAATAGAAATTTGCTATAGTAAACTTGGTTTTGCAATTGCACCCTCCGTTTGGCTTTTGGATGGTTTGGAAATGAATTTTTTTCATTTGCCATAGGTTTTATCTATTCTTTCCAATTTGGAAAACAGATCAAAAAGTTAGGAAGCTAAATAAGCAAACAAGTCAATGCCATTCTTTACTCTCATTAAAGGACTCTATCGATATATTAAAACCTAATCACCAGAGGAACCTGTGAATAAGCTTCCTTGAACTTGTTCTCCGCAAGGTAGAGAGAATGCTGGTTAGTTAATTTATCTGCTACATGTTATGGAAAAGTATGGTCATGATTGTTATGGTGGTTCATTTGTTCTTTAACAACTTGCTCTAATAATATTTTTTATATAAATATATATATATATATATATGTTACATCTGCAAGGTTAGTGTTATATGATTGTTTATGGTTTCTATAATTAGAGTTTCAAGTTCTAGTGGATCGTGGGTTGTTGTGCATGCCATGGGTGGGAATTAAAAACAATTCCTTAAGAAAGGTCTTGGGTCTGCAATACTTTTTGTTTGTCAAGTACTGGATGTCTGGGAAATGTTCTTTGAACATGACAAGGATCTCGTAGAGAATAGTTTTTGCTGGCACTTCATATGTATATTATATAGCTGAACTGTCAGCAAATCTCATTTCTACACAATCATCCACATCATCCCCACAAATAAATACCTGATAGAATCTTGCAACTAACACAAGATATCATGTCAACTCAAGTACAATGAGTTAGGTTCTCAAAATATTACATGTGCTTTTCTTAGTATATTGATTTCATTTCCGACTCTTTTCGGTTTGTTGATCACTTTTAGTTGCAACTTTGAGGTTGTGTGGTCAATAAAATAATAGTTGGATATAGGCTTGTGTATTGAGTACAGATGGGTTTTGTCGTCAATAACGGTTCTTTAATCAGACTTCTGTACTGTCAGTGCTACAGTGTTACACATATAGTAGTTTTTGGGCTATTTTTAGCATCATTGACAGGAAAGATGCTTTTCTGTTTGTTACTTTGTAGTCGCACGATTATGAGGTTGTGGATTTGGTTTGGAAGTAAGAACGTTGGATGTGGAAAGTTCTTGATTTCTATGCTTGCTCTGGTCATCTGTGACATCTAAAGTTTGCATGCTTGGTTTGGTCATGCGTGATATCTAAAGTTTGAGTTTGTAAAGTGATCATCCTTGTGAATGCATATGGCATTCTAGTCTTGCAGGTTTTCTATTGGCGAGGTTGGTTTCTTTTTCAGTTATGCATGCTGGTGAAGATACTTTTAATTTTATAGTGTTGCAGTATGGTTACTTTAGACATGACCAGCATGCAAACTTTTTTAAGCGAGATGGGATTATACTAAAGTTAATTTGTATATGAGTATAATAACCCTTTAGCCACTTAGGAATTAAATTTTAAGTTGAAACAATAAGATTAAAGATTCCCTTGGTGCCTCCACTAGACTTGTGTTCTTAATCCCTTTCTCCTTTCGAAGTCATGATGATGTTTATACAGAATTGTGATGCATATATATGCTGTATATGCATTTGTTCAACTGGGTGAGAGTGATAAATTTTGTTCAACCGTCCATTAGAGAAATCTTAATTCCTAAAGATATAACTGCATTGAATGTGGTAGCTTGTCTTCCTTGGTATCTTCTCATCTTGTTCTTGTGTTGGATAATGATTTATTGTCCATAGATGAGGATATCTTAGTTGGAGACCATTTCTCTGATGGATTGAACTTGTTTGACTGCTAGAATCCATTTACCCTTTGTTTCGGCCAGTGTTTATTGGACTTTGGTTTCTTGTAAGTACTTGTTTGTGAACTTGCAGCCTTTTCTTAAAATACCGGCAGTACTTAATTTTTGATTTTATGTGTCACGAAAGCGTGAAGTGATGCTATGCAAGATTCGGAATAATGAATCAAAACGAATTTGACAAGGTGGTTATTGCTTTATTTATTTATTTTTCTAATGTTGAGCATCCTTGCGGTTAATAATCCATACGTTCACAGATCATTGATGGTCGACCACAGTTGCTGGTGGCTTTATTTTTGAGTAATAAGCTTTAGTCAGTCTTCGGTGCACATAGATTTAGGATTTATGTCATGTTAAATTTTTTAGTATCCATCTTCAACAATATAGGTTGTTATAAGCTGTTGTGCTGTGTGAAAATGGCCATTAGATTTGCTACAATATATTTAATTGCAAAAGCACTCTTATTATATCTCTCTATGTGCTATATAAATCATATGCAGAACTTCTTTTGCACTTGCTGTAAGGCATGGTTTTTCTACTACTTAATCACATGTTTGTTGTCTCATTTGAATTTTTTTGGGTTCCTTGTTTCTATTGTCTCTTAGAATTAATTACATGCACATAAGAATGTGGCAACTGCAATCTGAAAATATAAAAACTTCACATTATAAAAGAAGCATCTTTCTCTATTGAAGATTCCAAACACGGAGGTTTTACTTTGTGTTTGTCTTGCCGCCTTATTTACAAGTCGTCTGGCTTTTTATTTGTTTAAAATTTAGTTGTCTTGCATGAGTTTCTTACATGGATTAATTTGAAGTTTTGTGCCAAGTTAGGATGAAGTAGCTTGCATTTTGTTTTGTTCTCAATCAAGCAATCTATAGTCTTTGAGGAAAGGTGTCCGGTATTGATATTGTTTCTATTTGCCATGTTGCCTTCGACACCTTCTTTTGGGCTTGTTTTGGTTAACTGGGGAGAGAGTCTAGAAAGCACCTGGGGGTAGTTCCTCGCCATTTGCCTGTAATTGAAACTGTTAATTTCTGTCTGTCTGGGTGTTTGCTCCTGTTTGAATTTTCTCTTCCGAGGGTAGATTTGTTCTTAATCTCAAACCATTGATAGGATTTGTTCATGATTCTGGAAATGGAGCCACGGCCATCTATAATTTGCAAGGTTCCTTCCCTATTGTAACCAAGAAAGAAATTGAAGAATAAAATAATGCATGCCTTACTAGGATGAAAAATCGCGGACAGTACGTGGGCTGTAAGCATTTAAATAATAAATGAAAGCCTGAAGCTACATTGACTCCCGCAGTTACTGCTGCATCTGGCTTCCGAGACTGAACATGGAAGCGGCTTCTTCCTGCGTTGCCTCTATAGTCTTGTAAATCCGCAGTCTGACTTGAGTTTCATCTTCCCCCCAGTGGTTTCTAGCTAAGCCTGTGCCTTCGAGCCATTCTGACCGAGCTAGCTCAGTTTCTCTCGGTCTGATTCACACGTGACATCACAGTGAAAGTAATTAAACATGTTGAGTGGCTGATAGGCGGATTTAGTGGTGTCTAAGTCCAGGCGGTGTCGATGGTCATGCTCAGTCTACAGAAATAACCTTTTTTCATTTCCAACGTTTGATGGAGGGTGTGTAGAAAACACTGTGGGTGGCAGAGCTTTGGGAGACGGAAAGTAGTGCGTGCCTTGCGGGTTACCCCTCTCTTTCATCCAACAGTGAACATTGATGGCCGTACTCTTTACACATACTGACTTTGATACGACACAACGAGCTGCCAGAATAAATTTTCGTCTGTCGTCGTTTCCCTTCTCTTTCTCTCTCTCTTTCTCAAACACTGTTTCAAATGGAATATAATAAAAAATGGTTGCGTGTGGAGTCTGTTTCTTGGTGTTGCAGGACAATGTACGTGATAACGTGAAAGCATGCGTCTGTGTGTTGTATTGTGGTGCATTTCTCCACTCGTCCGCTGCAGCCATGCCTTTCATTTTCGTCACCATTTTCAGGCTTTACCATTGCGGGTTGGTCTTCGGAACAACGACCTTTTCTTTTGGAGGAATTGGGACAACCCAATTAACTTATGATTCGAGCTTAGTTAGACGATCTATATTAATGAGTTTACTTGATTTAATCTTTTGGACTTAATAAGCATCTCAGATATGTTAATATTTAGGGGTATGAGCTTTATAATACTTGTATCTGATGGGTCTAAGTGTCTACTTTTGATCTCTCTCTGGGGTCGTGTTGCATGCATTATCTTTACATTCTTCGTGATTTCATGTTTCTACGTAAAATTAAATATGTTAACTTGGTCTTGGGCATGTCTAATTTCTTACTAGATGAGGCTGGTGGATCAACTGAAGAAGATTTAAGTGGGGGTGAGACAGAAGTTCCGGACTGTTCCCGGACGCCCCCCGTGGACCGTGAGCTCAAGGACGAACTCATGCTTAAATATGGTTGTTATATCAGTACCCTGAAGCATGAATTTTCTAAAAAGAAGAAAAAGAGTAAGCTACCTAGAGAAGCAAGACAAATCTTGTTTGACTGGTGGAATCTTCACTCCAAATGGCCCTACCCTACGGTAATTTTTTCATGTTTCTATATTAATCCTTGGAGTTATATAATTAGGGTTTCTGAACAAGAAATTTACTCTGAATATCGATTGTTATACACTTGAGTTGTGCATCGATCTTGCAGGAAGCAGACAAGCTTGCACTAGCGGAATCAACAGGACTAGACCAGAGGCAGATAAACAATTGGTTTATAAATCAAAGGAAACGCCATTGGAAACCATCAGAGAACGTGCAATACACTCTTATGGACAGTCTGACCTATTTTCATGAATGACCGAGTCTCAGATGGGAATGTATGGATTCGTCTCACTTCTGCATATTCTCTGATGCTCTTGAGCAAAGCTGATGATGCAGCTGCAATGCATTACATTTCAGTTGCCCTAACAACTCGTACCATTTTAGTTTGTTTTACAGAGCTTGTGTCTATTTAATCAACATCTGGGTATCGTGATTTCTCCATTTGTAACTCGTACGTTGTAACTTGCGTGTAGTTTGATCTTGGGCCAGGACCAATTTCGGCTCAGACGTTTTGGGCCATCATTACTATTGTTTTCGTTGCACTCTTTGAATTGGTATTATATATGAAAGCAAATGTGTTAACGAAGTCGAACATCCGAGGCTTATTTGTCATCAAATACGTGTGTAACACACAGGGCCGCCATGTGTAACGACATAACATGGTGGGATATTCAGCTTTTCTCCCTCGTAGTACAGGAACCAAACACGATGATATTCCAGATGGTTGGGAATGCCATGTGCATTGTAATAGCAGTCTTCTAAATAAAGCAAAGAGAAACGAAGTCCGTTCCTCCATTCCTCTTCTAACCCAGATCTAACCAAAAAAGTGTTTTCCATCATGCATTCAAGGAACAGAAAACTATTTACGAAAAACAACTGCGTACTTCCATTGGAGTTGATTCTCCTCTCCCTCGCCAATTCGCTCTACAATTCAAAAGAGACATTGTGTGTGAGAGAGAAGGAGAAGCAGAAGAAGAAGATAAAGATAAGAATGAAAAATAGATCAATTTGTTTTGTCTTTTTCCAAATCAGAAACAAGACGCATTGAAAAACAAAGAATTCCTGTTTTTAATTCAATGCAATTCCCAATCCGGATTCCAAAACATACCAATACCATTTGCCTCATTTTGATGTTCCTCGTGTTATCAATGTTGGTGTGTCCCTCCCTCTCAAGCTCTCGTTCCTCAGACAGCTTCCATGTTTGCGGACAGACAACGGAGACCTCAAATAGCAGCGAATTCTACACGAACTTTCTTAATGTAATTGAAACTTTGTCCCGAAAAATTAAGAAACAACGTTATGCAACCGCATCTATCTCATCTACATCTCCGGCTGTTTACGGCTTTGCGCAATGTCACGATGATCTATCCGCTACTGATTGCCAAGTGTGCTTTGAAGCATCAAGAATGAAGGCCCGTGATTGCCTTGGTGCTGACTCTGCTACTATTTTCCTTGATGGATGTTTTCTTCGTTACGATAGCTATAACTTCTTCAGTGAACCCACTGATTTTGAAATCGATAGCCTGAACTGTACCTCTCGATTTTTGAACGATGATACGTTAGGTCAGCAGTTTGAAACTAAGGTTGCTGAAGTCATCATGAATGTTACGAATCAGGCAAAGAAAAATGGAGGGTTTGCGGCTGTAGAAGGGAAAGGAGGAATCAAAACTGTGTATGCATTGGCGCAGTGTTGGCATAAGTTGACTGATAAAGGGTGTAGCATGTGCTTGGACAAGGCAGGGGATTTGTTGAAGAACTGTAAAGATGGGGCAGAAGGCAGAGCTATGTTAGCTGGTTGTTTTGTGAAGTATTCAACCGAGAGATTCTTTAATACCACCCCTCATTCGATAAATCGTGGTATGATTTATTGAATGTTTCTCTATCTTTTGAATTCAATTGCATTAAACTTTTTCAATCCTGTAAGCGTGGAATTACATGCTTTTTCTCATATTGAAGTTTGAAATTTTGTTTGATAGCAGTTGAAACTACTTTCCTTGATAGAAATTGTTTTCTTGTTTCCTTTTAGGCGCGTCTTAAATTTTACCAAATAGTTGAAATTGTTGTTTGATTACTCGGCGTTTTTTGCAACTCTGTGTAGGGGACAGCAGTAAGATTTGTTTATCAGTAGTGGTAGGAGTATCCGCGTTTACTATGCTCGCCTGTTTTGGTGCTTTTATAGGGTATAAGAGATTATCAAAGAGGAGAAAAGGTACAATCCTAGCAAAACATAATCCCTGTAAGTCCTCTCAAGTTTCATAGCTCTCAATGTTTTCATACAATCTTCTCTTCTTCGTAGGGCGGATTTCTCTTGGAGCTGCTTCAAACATGTCTAATCTAAACTTTAGGTATGAAATGCTCGAGAGGGCAACCGATTTTTTTGACAACTCGAGGAAATTAGGCCAAGGTGGAGCTGGTTCTGTTTTCAGGGGGACTCTCCCTGATGGGAGAGATGTTGCAGTTAAAAAATTGTTCTTTAATACACGGCAGTGGGTGGATCAGTTCTTTAATGAAGTGAATTTGATCAGTGGGATTCAGCACAAGAATGTTGTAAGGCTTTTAGGTTGCAGCATCGAAGGCCCTGAGAGTCTTTTAGTTTATGAATATGTACCTAACAGGAGTCTAGATCAAATTCTTTTTGGTAAGCACTCTGTCCTGTATAGTTATTGTTATCAGTACCAACATATGGAGTTCTTAAATGCCCTGTGTAATTACTTTTTATCAATCATGATCACCAGTCTAAAACCTTCAATATACATTTTAGTCGAGGAATCTTGTAGAAATAAAAAAACAAATCCTTTATGTTAGTGCAGTTAAAAACACAATCCATATTCTGAGCTGGCAGCAAAGATTTACTATCATCTGTGGAACTGCTGAGGGGCTTGCACATCTTCATGGAGGTTCAGGAACAAAGATTATCCACCGAGACATAAAAACCAGCAACATTCTCCTCGATGAGAAGCTTACTCCAAAGATTGCTGATTTCGGACTTGCTCGATGTGTTGCTCCTGATAAGTCCCATGTTAGTACTGGAATTGCAGGAACACTGTAAGCAAATTGATTTCCTGTTAGTTCTGAGCCTATATTTGGCCTATTTGGTTCTTTATTCATTTTCTTGTATCCATCTAAACAATGAGTCATGTCACAGGGGATACATGGCTCCTGAATATCTCGTTCGGGGGCAACTTACTGAGAAGGCAGATGTTTATGCTTTTGGGGTGCTAGTCATAGAGATTGCAAGTGGTAGGAGGAATAGTGTTTTCTCAGAGGAGTCAAATTCAGTATTGCATACTGTAAGATTCATTTTCCATTTTTCATGTTAATTTATCAAGGTTTAGAAAATAAAAACTTTCTTATAAAGATGGCATCTTGATGAAGCTTGGTTTAATTTATTTGTTCTAATATCAGGTTTGGAAGCATTACAAGACAAACAGAATAACTTTGTCTGTTGACCCCGGCTTAAGCAGTAAATTTCCTGAAAATGAGGCATCAAAGGTGCTTCAGATTGGACTTCTGTGCACACAAGCTTCTGTTGCACTAAGACCATCTATGTCAGAAGTAGTTCATATGCTGAACACTACAGACTGTGTACTTCCCTCCCCAAATCAACCCCCATTTTTGAATGCTAGTGTGATAAGTCCAGAAGAACCTACCAAAGGCTCTAGTTTGGGCTCCTTCAAATCCTTTGTTTCGGCTACTCCGGAGATAAATCATTCTTTATTACTTGAAGCATTTGAACCAAGTTAGCCTCAACTCATACTCTCCATACATTCGGTTTGGAGAAACAGTTCATTTTAGGTTCAGGAAATGCAGGTCAAGAGATCTGTCTCAGTGTTAAATGAGTTCAAAATACCCCATGCGGCACTGCAGTGTTTGAATTGGATCTTCTTGAAGATTGTAAATTACAATGAGGTAGGAGCCAATGAAGTTGAGCAAGTTTTGTTGTCCAGAAATGAATATGAGAAAAAATGACTTTGCTAATTCAGGGGCTTTTGTATATACCAGTTTTCCATTGTGATATAGAGGTGGAATCATAGTTCTTATTGACATGACATTGACATTCACATTCACAGATGTTCATATTCATTTTTCTTTTTCCAGAAGTATTTCAGTAGCCACTTTATCCTCTTAAAGAGATTGAATGTGTTATTTACTCTGATTTTCTTCTGTTATATGGCTTATGTTGCCATCAAAATAACCGTTGCAACTGCTTCAAAGACACAGCATTGTCCCAAATTGCCTTGAATTGTTGATCGAGTTTGTTAAACGACTAGTCGTTTGAATGTAGATGACAAATATGATGCCGTCGTGCACGTGAAACAAAATGTGAACGACATGTCGTTTACTAATAAAAAGGCGAAGTATCTTAATCACTAATGTTAACGGCAAGAATACGGGCAGGTCAATCTTCCTCGTATTTGAGCCTCAAGGCCCATTTAGTAAGCGGGCCCAAAAGGTAAATAATTAGTTGGCGCGTCCGCGTGATTCGAGCGGATAACGTACCGCAACAGAACAGAAGCTTGAGGCGTTAAAACGAGAATCCGAATGTGAGTCAGTGAAGCATGGAACAATTCCCTTCTCTCGTTCGTTTGCTTTGTCCTCGTCTGAAATTAAGATTCCACTGAATCTGGTGAGCCTGTGAGGTCAACAAACGACGCCGTTTTCTCTACAGGGCTTTCATGACTGTGAACAGAGAAGACGCTTCAAGTCAGCTGGAGTGGAAGTTCTCTCAGGTCTTCGGCGAAAGAAGTCCCAGTGAAGAACTTCAAGATGGTTAGGGCTTTTATATATATTTTTTTCCTTAAAGTTGTTGTCTTTTTAGTTTATTTAATTTTTTTCCTTAATCACAGCGATGTATTGAATTGGCTTAGTTTGAGTTTTATTTATTTAATTTTTTCTTTTGTTTCAGTTGATATTGTATCAACAATTGAATTCGACAAGACCGGTGATTACCTTGCCGTCGGAGATCGCGGTGGCCGTATCGTTATTTTTGAAACAGTTGGTGGCAAAAATGTAAGAATCTCTCTTTTTAGGTTTGAATTTATTGGGGTTGTATTATTTGTTTTAGGCTGGCAGATATATTTGGTTGTTTTACATCTAATGTTGCCGTGACATTTGCCTCTTAGACATCAAACCATCACCTTTCAAGAAATGAGTTGGAGCAAATGGATTGTACCTCCACAAGCCATCCCGAGTATCGATATAAAACTGAATTTCAGAGTCATGAGCCCGAGGTGTGTATTTGTTATTTACATATATGTATATGCTATCTCCCATTTTATGTATTTAGAGTAATAGTTTCATTGCTTTATACTAAACTCTTCCTAGTTAATTAGATGAACAATAACTTATCATGGGTTTTTACTCCACTAATTACCCAAAAACAGTTGTTGAAATCTTTCAACTTAAGACTAAAAGTCATTCAGTTAAGGATTTTCCCTGTTATTGTCTTAACTAGAGGATTCAGTCTGGTTTTGTTTTTCGATAGCATTTGGACACATACTATGATCCTGACAATATTCCTTTTCCTTAGTTTGATTATTTGAAGAGTTTGGAAATTGAAGAGAAGATCAACAGAGTAAGATGGTGTGCTGCACCAAATGGATCAATGTTTATGCTATCAACAAATGATAAGACGATTAAACTATGGAAGGTATGGGCTTTAGGAAAAACAACTATAATCCCTTGCACTTCACTTATGTCTTTGTAAATACTTTAGGAACACCATTAAAAATAGTATGAAGTTTGGACTTTTGTTGATGTGAATGTTGAAGTAAATGACACAGTGCCATTGATTGTGTGAGTAGGCAGGTTTATTAGATTGTTTTGGTAGGCATTGGAACAGTAAAGGATTTTTGTAAATGCAGTGGATGAACACCATAAGGTGAATAGAGGATAGCTATTTGCTAAAGTAGGAACTGAATGTTAAGGGAGTTACCGGTTATAGTGCGTAGTATCACTAACATTCTATTCTGTGGTTTCTGAGGCCAGGTTAAGGACCGAAAGGTGAACAAAATTAAAGAAATAGACCCCTTTCCACATGTGTCTTCAGAAAACACTCTTTTAGCTGAGAAGAGTTTCATGAATGAGCACGACACACCATCTTTTCCTAATGGCCACCATCTGGAATGGACACAGAACATGGCTAAGAGCACACTACCATCTCAGGATGTACACAACAAGGTAGGTGTTTGTGAGTTATTGTAAAACTTTTTGAATTCTTCAGTATTATTTTTGTTTCTATTTAGTGTACTTTGTGTAGTATACAATATTATTTTTCTAGTTTGTAATGTTGCTAGATAGCTAATATGGGAGACACTGCTCATGCAAGATGTCAAAAGGTGTATGCTTATGCTCATGATTTCAATATCAACTCGATCTCAAATAATAGGTAAAATTTGTGTTCGGTATCCTCCATTTTATTTTTCTTTCTCTTGTAGGTTAAAAACCCTTTGCTGCTCGGAAAAATTAAAAACAAAGAAAAAAGGATACAATAGAAGAAACTGCATTCCTAATCCTATAATATGCAAACCCCTGTTTTTATCTTTGATTTAGTTCCCCTTATTTTTCTCCTGAATGCTGTAGCAACATAAATTCAGTAAATATAAAGGTGTGTATTCTGCCGCTCTAATGATAGTATGCTTCATAAGTTATGTACAGTGACGGTGAGACATTTATATCTGCGGATGACCTCAGAATAAACCTGTGGAACCTTGAGATCAGTGACCAGTGTTTCAATATAGTTGACATGAAGCCACCGAACATGGATGATCTTACTGGTGATTATTTTCATCATATATCATCTCTATTTTGTTCATTATTGTGTATCTTGTTGTGATGATTGTCAAGGTGTTGAGAATGGTAGGATACCCATGTTTGTGGAAGGCCACTAAGGGTTAGCAAAAGAACCTTTTAAGCATAGGGAGGGATGGAACATTTGAGCTATAGAATCAGAAACCGCTTTTACTCTCTGTTAATTTCTTAAATTTCCGTGCAGAGGTCATAACTTCAGCTGAATTTCATCCAGTTTACTGTAATCTGCTTGCATACAGCAGCTCAAGAGGTTTTATTCGACTGGTTGACATGCGGCAATCTGCATTATGTGATCGTGGTGCGAGAATGTGAGTTTTAGCTCAAGCATCTGTTTCATTCTCTGGTTTTTGTACTATAATGACTTGATATTTAATTTATCTTGTCCCAGTTTTTTACCATTTGGTGGTGCATGGGGATGTTCTGATAATTGTTATTTCAAATTCTCATCACACAGATTACAAGACGCAGAATCCCATGGGTCAAAAACCTTTTTTACTGAGCTTATTGCATCGATTTCTGATATAAAGTTTACAAATGATGGGCGGCACCTCTTAAGTCGAGATTATATGAATCTAAAGGTTTACGGATATGAGCTGCCCACAACTCTTTAAATTCAAAAGTGATTCATCCAGTTTTTGCAAAGTAATCTGGTGATCCTCTGTAAATTATGGAGAGGAAGGTGAACTAAAACTTTGTCACGGCTGACTATATGATGGCATGATCTTGCTTTATTTATTACTATTTAGATATATATACTTTTTTTGGCATGAGGTGGGGAGCTAGGAAGATAGTGTATTAGGTATATTATGGTTATCTTTGTCCCGAGACTTCCTCCCTCAAACCGTTGAAGAAGGCTATTTATGTTCCTCCTGTCCGTAGTTTTGGTTTTTTGCCGCACAGGTTTGCTTGATCTGATTGGAAGAAATATGTGTGTATGTTTATTTTAACTCTCAACTGCATGATACTTGCTTGGTTATGATCAGTATTTAGTTGTTAGTTTGTATGGAAAATAAATCCCTTGATGCTTTCTCTAACTAATGTTGCTTTCAATTTGTCTCTTAGCTGTGGGATATGCATATGGATTCTACACCAGTTGCAACTTTCAAGATTCATGAGCACCTGCGCCCAAAGGTGAGATCATATTTTATTTTTTATTTTGGGGGATTATTTTAACCTGTATATAGTATTCAGTTTCACATTTGTCCTATAATTTCTGTTTCAGTTCTTTGGATTATTGATTGTGGTGATTTGGGAACCATGATTGAATTTTCTGTTTATTGGCATATTGTGTTTCACTAGTTTGACTTGATAAAGGTAGGGGATTTTCTTAAAACGACCTTAGCTCAGTGGAGAGAGCAGAGGATTGATCCTCTAGATCGTTGGTTCGATTCCAGCAGGTCGAATGGTTAAATTCTGGATAAAAATGTAGCCTTTGTACCTCCTGAGTCGTGAGTTACAAAATGCTCGGATAGTTGAGAACTTGCTACATGATTATAAACTGTTAGTCATAGATTGATTGATATTTTGTGCTCTGTTTATGATGAATATTTAGAGATATTAAATACAGAAGAGTATATTCTGTACTCGATAAAAGATAACCGAGCATGAACATACAGTACGGTTTTGTAAATTCAGATGATTTGCTCTGAGCTGACCATTAAGGTATTCATTAGTTATAATAAATTTCAATAACTTGTGTCGCTGAGTTTCAATAATTAGTTATAGCATTTTCTTGTTTCGCATTAAAATAGAAGTTTCAATAAGTATTTGTCATGTCAATGTAACCTTGTTGTTGACAATTTATGGGTGTTGTGCAGCTGTGTGATTTATATAATAATGACTCTATATTTGATAAATTTGACTGCTGTATCCATGGAGATGGACTTCAATTTGCTACTGGATCCTATAGGTTTGTCCTTTCAACTTAAATTGTTCTTGCACATTGAGTCATGTTACTATGACCTAAATATTCCAATTCTAATTACACCATCTGTTCTCATTTTGAATTAGTAATCTTTTGCGCATCTTCTCCCTCGGTGGTGGAATTGCAGAAGGGATAACAGTTGAAGCTGGCAAAATTAAGAACAGGTTGGCGATTTTTCTGTCCATGGTATCCATACCTGAAAACCCTATGCACTCATTGAACCCATTTTCTTAAAGATTTCTTGTCATCTTTTCTCCTTTTAATTCCTTCCCTTATTGCAAGATTGTTTATTATCCTGGAGAAAAAAACCTTTTTACAGTCATTGCCAGGACCGTGTCATGGGGATTTCACCTGGTGGTTTTCTCAAAAGCTCTTTTCTCTAGAAATGGATAGTCTGTGTCCTGATTTATGCTGATTACTTATGATATCCCAGTGTAATGCTGTCATTTCACTTGACAGAAGAGAAGATCTCCTTTTAACCTGGTGTTAAGAATAACATTAGATAAAGTTATTTGAAACTAACTTATGTCAGTTGATGGCAACATGAATAATAGTGTCACTTTCTGTTTTTAAAATTAACATAGGAAGTCAATTCTTCAAGCTGCACCAAGGGCCAGAAGGCCTTCTTTAAGCAACCTGACACGCGGGTTTTATCGGCAAGGTTGGAGTTTCAATTACTAAATCACCCTCTCGTGGCTTTTGCTTTTCGAATGTTTCTGGTATGTTCTTGCATATACAGAGCTCTTACAGCTCTTTTCTTATGTATTATTATGCAGGGCGTGAAGATTCAAGCTTGGATTATAATGATTTTTCCTGTGACTTGAACTCCAAGCTGCTGCATTCAGCCTGGCATCCAACAACAAACTTAATCGCTTGTGCTTCTGGAAATAGCTTGTTCTTGTATTATGCATAGTTGCTTGTGCAGTCAAACTTAAAAATAGATTATACGGACAGAAATCAGGATGTATTTTGTCAGTAATCGCACAATTTGAAATGTAAAATTCCAGAAATCTCCCCCTCTCTTCTCTTAGTAGGGATCAGCGGTACCCAAGATATTAAATGCTCAGGATTTGGGTTGAGTGATGGCGAACCAGGGACAGGTTTGTTTAGGTCAGGTTGGGCTTGTTTAGGTAAAATACCTTGATAGGCGGGGTCTGTTATTTATTTCCTAATTTATAATGGAGTTTCGCCTATTGTCTTTTTTTTTCCTTATAATTTTAATATAAATATTTAATTTTTTAATAAAAAATATATAAAAAATGATTTTATTATCGTTGTCTTACTAAAATAATATTTATTTAAAACAACTGAAAATATTTTTATTACCCATCAACTTGGGTATGATTCTAACTATTTATAATAAATAAATGTATATGTATAAAAAATTTATTAAAAAGCATTCATTATGTTATTGTTTATTTCTGAGATTTTATTTATCACTATCTTCAAGTTTTTTTTATATATTTTATATAAATTATAATTATTAAATAATAAATAATTTTATTTTTTTTAAGTAGATAAAAATTACTTTCCTGTTATGAAAAAAGAGAAAATTTTAATTAGGAATAAAATTATTTATTATTTATTATTTATTTAATATTTTAATTTTTTTTTTATTATAATTAGTTGTTTTATAATTGAATAATTTTAAGACAAATATATGTATAGTAAGTAAGGGGTATATTAAATGGCTGGCCTAACGGGGTGCTATAAAATTATCGACTCAATAATATATTTAAATTGCAATAATATATTCAAATAATAAAAATTATAATTAAAACTTAACATAAATTAATTTTTAAATCTTTTAATTTAGAAATTAAATTTAAATTAATGATTCAAAATAAAGAAAGATATATTTTTTTGATTTAAAAATTTTGATGACTCACCGATTCTAATTTAATAAAAACTTTAAAATAAGATTTAAAATTCCAATTCAATAACTATAAGTTAAAATTTGAGATTTCTTTCCAATAACACTTTATTTGTTTTACAAATATTTTGTATGAGTTTGTAATTGAGAAAAATAAATAATGATATTTTCCTACCAAAGTCATATTTTTTTAACCAAAATTATTTTTTAAAAAAATAA